>CM037865.1:4698153-4986103 GCA_021292105.1 Anadara kagoshimensis
CTGGTGGAATTTTATGCTTTTTATTGAATTTGCACGTTTTCAAAGTTTCTTTGCTTTTGGGTTATAGTTTGGACAAGGATTGGAATGTCTGGGTTTTTTATCCAACATAATACTTCACTGGTGGAATTCATGTGTTCAACTTCTTTTTTTTTTCTTTATTCTTTTTTTTATTTTAGTTTGTTTATGACCCGTAATGTTTGTGTTTGGTTGCACGTTTAAAGGAATTCTAAAAATAAAAACCATTTATAATCCAGTTGAACACCAATGATTATGAAGGGAGACAACTATCAGTGTTAAGGTTCTACTCGGACAGAAGGTGTCTGAAAAGTTTACATACGGTTGCACATCTATCTTTACACTTGAACTACTAACATTTTCTTGAGACAAAGCAAAACAGAAAAAGGGGCTCGGTGGAATAGTGGCCTAAAGTACACTCTTGCGGATTAATACAAGTTAACGCTGACGGAACAGTTGTGACAACGACGTCGCAAGTTTATTTCACCGTTCTTGTGTACTGTCCACGCTTAAGAGACGGAACAGTCGTGACAACGACGTCGCACGTCACAAGTTTACATGTACTGCGGTGTGTGGTTCTGAAGGTCATTGTTGTTAACGTTAATAGGGTGGGTTCGCCGCTGTACCACGTGATCAATACCTCTTAACGTTTGTGCGGAACGTTTTGGAAAACGTCAACGTCACAGATTCCCAGAATGACGTCGGTTTCGCGGGAAAACGTCATTTCATGTGATTCCATATCTATTGGAAATAAGTGTTCCGCACAAACGTTAGAGAGTATCACGTGGTATAGCGGCGAATCCCATTAACTCCCTCATAATATTTAGAGAATAATAATGTCGCCTTTTACCAGCATAGTCCTCTGTTAAAACAAAATTCTGTCGTTAATTGTAATGTTGTTTAACAAGTTCGTTAATCTCTAAGTATTAATTTAAGAACAAGTACATGTAACTATGTGTGAGATGTACGAGTGTGTTTTATGGTCTGTCATGTACTGTCGCATACTCAGTAATACCGAGCATCAGGCAAAGAAGTAGTATCTCAAATTCAAAGTCTAACTGTATGACCCTGCGGGGATCGATCCCATGACCTCCATTCTCGATGCGATCGCTCTACCACTGAGCCATGGACGAGGAATATGAGCCTTCCAGTGTGTTTAGGTATTCCGGATCCAAAAGTACCAAGTTCAAAATCTCAGTCAATATACAATGACAGCATAAATGAGAGGTCAATATAAGTTTTATTGACCCGTAATTTGACATATTGACCTAAAGAATATCATTACGTCCGTACTCATCGTTCAATTCAATAAAACATATTTATTATATGGCCAATGATTTTGCCCTTTTCTGATTGGTAGATCATGAGAAGGTTTGGCGAGTCTGATAAATCGATTTATTATATGGCAAATGATTTTACCCTTTTCTGATTGGCTGAGAAAGCGACTGACGAGCCTGATAAATCGATATGTTCACCGCGCAATAACACACGTGACGTTTATATGACGGTAACAATATACAATTGTTGACTTTTGATGAGGTAGACATAAGGATTTATCAACCTCAAATACATTATATTTACCGAGGCCGTAGGCCGAGGTGAATATTATGTTTTTGAGGTTGATAAATCCTTATGTCTACCGAATCGAAAGTCAATAATTGTTTTATTATATGACCAATGATTTTTATCACCATATTATTATGTTTTAAAGTACAAAACGTAAAAAATGTCCTTTTTTCAATGTTACATCATATCAAGTCGCGTGCGTTTTTGCGCGGTGAACATTACCCATTACGTCATAAAAACGTCGCGTGCGTTATTGTGCGGTGAATACAACGATTTATCAGGCTCGCCAAACGCTTCTCAACCAATCAGAAAAGGGCAAAATCATTGGGCAATGTTTACCGCGCAAAAACGCACGCGACGTTACGTGACGTAACATTGAGAAAAGCAAATGGCACTTCTAATGAAGAAACTTTGTTTTGTTTTGTTATTTAAAAAACACGGTTACTATTTCTTTAATTTTAAATTGATAAAAGTGACTGTTTTACCATATCTTCTGTATCTTAACCTGCTGTTGTGTTTGAAATAAATTTTCTGCTTTTATGGTAATTATTAAAACATAAACATATTTATTTGTTCTTTCTATTAAAAAGTTTGTAATTTAAAACATAATAATATGGTGATAAAAATCATTGGTCATATAATTATTAACTTTTGATTTGACAGACATCAACCTCAAAGTATTCACCGAGGCCGTAGGCAATAAAGCGCGCGACGTTTTTATGACGTAACTAGGGCAATGTCCACCGCGCAAAACGCACGCGACGTAATGTGACTTAACAATTGAAAAAAAGCAAATGAAGAAACTACATCACGTTTTCAACTTTTGATTTAAAATATAAAAATATGGTAATAAAAATCATTGGTCATATAATAAAACAATTATTGACATTCGATTCGGTAGACGTGAGGATTTATCAACCTCAAAAAAAAAAAAAAAAAAAAAAAAAAAAAAAAACATAGTATTCGCCGAGGTCGTATTTTATCATGTCTACCACCTCATCAAAAGTCAATCATTGTATAATATTGATCCTTTATCTGTGTTATAATGAACATAACAATTTTATAGTCTTTACATCTTAATCAGCTGTTAATTGAGGTGAACAATAAACTCCAGTCAATATAACTACTTCGGCATGGCAGGTCAATATATATGTTTATAGTGGTCAGTATGGTGGTCACTAAACGAATCGCCGGGAATCGCATAAAAATATATACGTGTGATAAGTTTGGATGTAGTAGATGAGTAGTGATAGTAATGTTTCTTAAAAAGAGAGTTACGCCTTATTCGCTCGTAATTAATAAATTCAAGACTCATTTACACATGCAAAAAGTAGGGCTTTGTGGTGAAAATGATCGGTTATATTGCTTATACATTAGGCCGAGTTATCTGCCCTGACGATGGTAAGACATTTTTATATTGCTACCATCGATATAAAAAAATGTCGTACCATTATTAGGACAGATAATTCGGCCTAAGCTGACATTACATCAGAAGTCCATTAGTATATATTGGCTTCTCATTATTGTGATGATTTATAGCCAATAAAACCGGGATATGTACTTATTATGAATATTAATTATGTTTTGTTCCATTTGCTGACGTCAACAATATACTACAGACTAGTATTGATTATCACTTAACTGTCGGCAAATAATCGCGGGTAAACCAATGAGTACCTTTTGTGTCCCGGCCCTGATTATCTGATTATTGTCGTGTTCGTGATATAGTCAGACAACGATTTAAACTCAACTTATATTTGTGTCATATACCATCTTTTAAATTTATTTAAAAAAATACATTCAAATAATGGTATAATTTTTGAATGTATTTTATCATTAATTTTTTTAAAAAATGTATATGACATCTGTAAGCATTGCGAAGAAATCATCCTCTGACCTGGAAACAATTAAAAAAATCGAAATTTCCGACAAAATGTTGCCAAATTTTGCCGAATTTAAATAAGAGAAATCTTAGTTAAGAAATGATTGTGTAACTGTCATCCATAGTTTGAGTACGGACTTAAACTGAATAATATAGACAGACAAATAAAACGATTTTATTGACAGTACTGGTTATAACAATTCACTTTCCTCAATTTGAAATAATCAATTGATAACAATCAATACTGAGCTAGCTAAACAGGACATGCTTACCTTTCCGGAGCACCCGGTCTCACTTCCCTGATGAAAGTTCACGTGTCTAACCTAACATGTCAGTTTCAAAGTTTATACTTTGCTTCTGGGTTGTGATTCGGACATGTATTAGTTTGTTTGTTTTCGGAATCCTACTGTTTATACGTTTGGCTATTGAAGGGTACAAAATCATTAAATAAAACGTTGATTTGGTTATAATACTAACACCATTATTATTGTTATGCCGACGGTGAACATTATACTATTCCCACTATCAAGACATGCAAAGCTGATCAAGGCATGCAGACTTCTCCTTATGGGCTTCACAGGCTTGTGTTCGAAAGCTATAGCTGTTAAAAGTTCAAGAACGAGGCTGAAAATTTAACTTTCAACGTATCTCAAAAATAGAGATTCTAGATATCTATTGGATCAAATCATTTGTTGAGATTCCATAATTTAGAAAACAGTCTATAGATATTTTATGAAAAGGACTATAAAAGAACTACTGCAGGTCACATGACTAAGCGCCATATTAGAAGTTTACAGTTAGGCGATGATGAGGATTTGACAAGTGTGAAAAACGACGAAATTGCAGAATGGGTATATATTTTGAAATATATCGATAAAAATATACAATGAACACACATTCTCCGACATTGCTCTTTCATAATTTAAACCACCATGTTAGTTTTTAGGGCTGAAATGCACCGTGGTATGTAAAAAATGTCTTCTGTCACTCCGACTTTCATGTCATTTCCGCATACAACAGAAGGAGGGAAGTTGATTTTTGACAAAAAATACACCGAAACGTCAGTTTGGACTTGTTATCAATGGGCGTATCGTCTCGTATATCCGTAATTCGTATTTCAGTCAACAATTGACACGAAAAATTACAAATAATGTTATAATGTAACGTTTTGCAACTGCCCTAGAACACCTGAAAATTATGGTGCCCCTCCCTCACCCCATGATGGACTAGACTACTCTGGTATCCAAGAGGTGCTCAAACCATCTACCTCCTGATAGCCTATGTGACATGAGTGTGTTTTCATGAACTGATCAGTAATGGACTACTGTTGCCTAGGTCTACTGTGTGCCACAAATAATTATCGCTCCTGACAGCAAAATTATTTATTTTCCGTTGACACTATTTCAGAGAATGCTAAATATTGCAAATACTTTACAACAAATTTTAAATGGTTGCCAGCCAAAATTACTTGTATGAGCCAAACCATTTGCTAAAAATTCTGTATTTGGCTTCACACAAGCTTTATAACCCTTTTCACTGTGATGCCTTATAATCATAATGTTTCTATGATGTTATCTTTTCCAATTGATATGAATTCAATAAGTTAATACTTTTTCCCAGTGAATTTGTGACACACATATTTTCCAAAAGTTTCTGCATAACCATAATTAGGTATTGATCATGTGATATGCTGTCAAACTTCATTTGCCATGATATTTGGGTTGAACAATATTGACAGGATTGCATCAGTTTTCATGTTACATAGTGATGGCAAAAGAATTTAGTGTTGACATAGGCAATTGCATTTGGGTTCGCTGCTGTACCATCTGACCAATATCCCTTAATATTTGTGTGGGACGTTTTGGAAAACATTCATGTCACTAAATTCTAGAGTAATGTGTTTTTACAGGAAAACATGAACTGACATGATTCTATATAACAAGTACTACATGGTAGAGCAGCAAACCACCATTCAAGGCATAAAATAATACTATTATCTGTTTACCCTAATTCAGAGAAATTTAAATGTGAATATTTTAAAGATTTTAATTGAGGCCATTCAGAATTATTCATTTGTTTATTTACGTGATCTGAGTTGTTAATAAAAAACTCATTTTTGGCTCCACTCTTGCCTTATATCACATATCACCTTTTACTAGTTTTAGGTGTAGACAAAATGTTGTTTGATTGGTTGTTTACAATAGCAAAAATTTGTCAAAATGGCAGTGCTTTATGTCACATTTGTGTAATGTAGTGATGATGGAAAAGTTGACTGCATTTAAGGTCTATAGTGGAACCATAACTAGGGTGGCCTAAATGGAATAAATAAACTAAAAATGTGAAAAAAACCTTTTTAACATTATCATAACTTGACTAAATGATGCAAAGTACTACAAAACTCAACTAGACATATGAGCTACATCTTGGACAACAGACTTGATCACACATGTGGCAGGTGTAGCTAAACAGGAGGTGCTTACCCTTCTGGAGACACTTAGTCTCAGTTCCCGTGTGGAGGTTCACATGTTTAACTTAATTTGCCGGTTTCAAAGTTTTTATTCTACAACATATGCTGAGTTTAACTTATTTTGCTTTGGGATTGTGATTTAGACATGGATTAGTATGTTTGTTTTTGTACAGCGTGAACAAAGTGAACGTGTACATTGCTATCACTTTCTTCCAAGATATCGAGCTTCTTTGCTATGAAATTATAAGATATGAGTACACCTGGAAATAGTGTGCCTGGTAAATGAGCGTGAAAGAAGTATATCTGTTTTATCGTGAGATATGTATTCTGAGACGGGTAATGCATTTGGTTACATATGCACATTTGGAATAAATTTTCGGAATACATTTCGGAATCTAGTAAAATATTGCGACAGGATGCATCTAATAATTTTTGCAATTTGGCGAACTGATCTCATGTTTACAATAAAAAGTAGTTCGAGAAGTTTGCGTCCTACGATGTAAAATCATAACTTTTTATGAAATGAACAGCAACGGCAGGTTGTTTAATTAATTCCTCGTGAAATCTACGGAAATTTAAATTTATTTTGAAGGTTATGATAACGTATTTTGATGTTGAGGCAATTGTGTCATATTTTAAAATGTTTATCGATTAGATTTTACTTTCGTGAAAGGGAGATAATTCGTACAGTGTTGTGTTCAAATTTTAAATACAGTCGTTTTACCAGTTCCGAACAGGGTTTCATATAAGCGCTGCTGCAGATATCATCCACAAGCAGAGGAAATAAAATTTATGTGGTGTAATAATACAAATGTTTACTGATTCCAAAATATCGACACCTGTCCTCAAAAACACGTGGTAGTATGTTTTCTTGAAAAAAGCATTTCCGTGATCATGATTTGTTTACATCGTTAAACTAGGTCACCAACAATCTGTCGACCTGTCCTGCACATAGATTTAGGAAGCAGTTGAAGTTTATATTATTTAAACAGTTAATGCCCATACATTCAAGTAGAAGCAAATTTAGAAAGTTATTTTGCGATTCCTTTAATTGAACGGGATTGAAATTTTAGATTATTCGGTAGTAAAAATTCGGAACTGGTAAAACAACTGTACTTCACCATTAACATGAAACGGGAATATTGTGAGTGATAATCAGCAGTTAATTAAAACCCAGATTAACAGCAAATGATCCAGTTACATACAACCGCTAGAATGTTCCCCCTCATAGCGACGGTAGGATCTGCAAAACTCTACTTTCTCTCTATCCGAAATGACAAAACGATCGGGTACAACGTTTTTAAATTTTAATTACCGATTGTCTTTTTCATATATTTATGAAATTATTATTTTCTACCATTTAATTCAGCGATACATGGTTTGGTACATTGTTTTTTTTTCAAAAAAAAAAAAAAAACCATCCGTCGGACTATGCATAGATCGACCCCCCCCCCCCTGAATTTTCGGTTATATTCTGTCTTGCCACAACACAATTCAGAGAAATTTAAATGTGAATATTTTAAAGATTTTAATTGAGGCCATTCAGAATTATTCATTTGTTTATTTACGTGAGCTGAGTTGTTAATAAAAAACTCATTTTTGGCTCCACTCTTGCCTTATATCACATATCACCTTTTACTAGTTTTAGGTGTAGACAAAATGTTGTTTGATTGGTTGTTTACAATAGCAAAAATTTGTCAAAATGGCAGTGCTTTATGTCACATTTGTGTAATGTAGTGATGATGGAAAAGTTGACTGCATTTAAGGTCTATAGTGGAACCATAACTAGGGTGGCCTAAATTGAATAAATAAACTTAAAATGTGGAAAAAAAACCTTTTTAACATTATCATAACTTGACTAAATGATGCAAAGTACTACAAAACTCAACCAGACAAGCTACATCTTGGACAACAGACTTCAAAGCTAAGTTAATTTTGATCACACATGTGGCAGGTGTAGCTAAACAGGAGGTGCTTACCCTTCTGGAGACACTTAGTTTCAGTTCCCGTGTGGAGGTTCACATGTTTAACTTAATTTGCCAGTTTCAAAGTTTTTATTCTACAACATATGCTGAGTTTAACTTATTTTGCTTTGGGATTGTGATTTAGACATGGATTAGTATGTTTGTTTTTTATGAAGTGAATATAAGTTCACAATTTCATTACTATAACTGTTTTGTTTTAATTCTAGCGGAATGTTTGGTTGAGTTTGACTATGATGCAGAACAGGAAGACGAGCTAACCATTCGAGTTGGAGAAATAATAAAGAATGTAAAGCAGGAAGAAGGAGGGTGGTGGGAAGGTGAACTGAATGGCAAAAAAGGACTTTTCCCAGACAATTTTGTGAAGGTAAGTGGCATTTGTGTTCCATCTGACAAATTGTAAATTTAGGCTAATAAACTTATGAATTGATTAATAAATAGCCCGAGATTCCTCTGGCCCGAATTTTTTTTTTTTTTTTTTTTTTTTTATTATCAATTTCGGGCCAGAGATCGGGCTTCATTATTTTACATAACGTGATGCCGTTGAAATCCTACGGCAGGGTAAGATTTAATTTGGCAGATATGTTCACTTTATTTTCACGGGCATTGGGTAATGAACCAGTCAGATCGCTTACCTGAACCTTTATTCACAAGAATCCATCGAAAAAACTACGTGGCAACTCCGTTTTATATCCATTCAAGCCATATAAATCCAACACTTGTGTATCAGAAAAGGGAGACTTTAACCCGCGAGATCTCGCGTTATTTGAATATCATAACATAAAAAATGGCGAGATGATGAAGGATGTGTTGGATTTATATGGCTGGAATGGATATAAAACGGAGTTGCCACGTAGTTTTTTTCGATGGATTCTTGTGAATAAAGGTTCAGGTAAGCGATCTGACTGGTTCATTACCCAATGCCCGTGAAAATAAAGTGAACATATCCGCCAAATTAAATCTTACCCTGCCGTAGGATTTCAACGGCATCACGTTATGTAAAATAATGAAGCCCGATCTCTGGCCCGAAATTGATAAAAAAAAAAAAAAAAAATTCGGGCCAGAGGAATCTCGGGCTAATTAATAAACAGCTGTTATGAAAATGGAAATATTGTAAGGGTAAATTCTTTTTAGGTACAGAATTTCAGCTAAATGAAAACATATGGGGGAAAAATCACCATTGCAGTCTTTCTGTTGAAATCTTTATATTAGCTTGTTTATTCTGTTTGGATAAAATTACTAGTGTATTCATTCCAAGGAAAGAAAATGCTCGGGAGAGTTATTTCTTTTGGAAAGAATTCACAGTTACAATATATTCTAGTTCTAGTGTAATGTGTAACTTGAGAAAACACAGCATATTTGCTGCTACTTATTCATTGACAGTTGGATGAACTGGAGCATTGTGAAATTAAATGCTTTGCTTTACAAAGGACATATCACATATCACAATCCTGCTTTAACTCATGACCTTTCAATCATGAATTTACTACCTTACTCCCTCTGCTCAATGATACACTGTATGGGTTACTATTTGTGATAACTTGACTTGATAAATTATTTTAATTATAAATTTTGGTATGATATATATTTTTTTTGGTTCATTGTCAAAATGTTTATACACAGGTGATAGAAAAGAAACAAGAAAAAGCAGACAGAAAAGAAGAATTAAAGAAAGAAGCTGTAGTTAAAGGACAACAAAGATCATCTGTTAAAGATTTAGCTAATAAATTAAAAGATGTCCACCTTGGCTCAGCACCACCAAAGAAAAAAGGTTAGTTGAAAATGATGTTCTATTGGGTTTGGAAAATAAATTTAAAAAAAGCCCACCTTAGCTTAATAGCTCCAAAGCAAAAATGTTAAATTGATGTACAGGCTGGCATTGAAATGTTAATTGATGTACACATGTTAATTTGTTTGTCGACTTTATGTATATACAAGGTACATTTTCTAGTCACCTTTCATTTTCATATAACTAAAACTCCTGTATAAGGAAGAACCCTACAGAAAACTGTAATTAAAGAGTCATTGTTGACCAGGTTAAAACATCGATAAGGGACCATAGTGTTGAAGCCTAATACAACATAATCGACACAGTTATAAAATCTGCTAGATATAGCACTTTATATAGTTATTGTTTATTTAGTAGACACCTTCTACTTTAAGTGTGTAAGATGTTGGTAAAGGGGAACAATTTGAATTTAAATAATTAATCAATGTTTTTGTGCTATTTATATATACATATATTTTATATTTTCAGAACCTCCATTGGCCAAGAAAAAAATGGCTAAAGTGACGTTTTCTTATGAACCAGAGAATGAAGATGAATTAAAAATTGAAGTTGGAGAAATTGTAGAAATTTTAAAGCAAGTAAGTAAAATACCGCGCAATATTAATGTCAGGAGAAGATATATGTATTGCAAATTTGGAGTGTTTTATAATTATTTGCCAGGATTGGACAGATGGTTAATGAAAGTAAACATGCTCAGTGCCTATAATATGCTTCCTTAGCAGCATTTTAGGTTGTAGAAAATCCCCATTTAATTTTAGGTTGTGTGTGAAATAGGGTTTAAATAAACTACAGGACAAATCCTAGTGTGAGAAAGATTGTCATTTCACTCACGTAACGTTCTAAGTTTTCTCTAGGCACTCTTACTTCCTCAACCATGCCAGATCTAACAGCTTCAGTATGAATGAAAAAATCTATTTTGAGGCATAATTACTACACTTACAACTCATTAAGTGAAAATAAATATTCAAAAATGTCCCGGATAAAAATAAATATCCATGCAACACATGTTTCATTATCAGAATATGTCAAAGCTATCTATTTATTACTATTTACATGTTTCATTATCAGAATATGTCAAAGCTATCTATATTACTATTTACATGTTTCATATTGTGCTATCTATTTATTACTATTTACATGTTTCATTATCAGAATATGTCAAAGCTATCTATTTATTACTATTTACATGTTTCATTATCAGAATATGTCAAAGCTATCTATTTATTACTATTTACATGTTTCATTATCAGAATATGTCAAAGCTATCTATTTATTACTATTTACATGTTTCATTATCAGAATATGTCAAAGCTATCTATTTATTACTATTTACATTAACAGGAAGAAGAAGGCTGGTGGGAGGGCAGCCTAAACGGCAAAGTAGGAATGTTTCCATCAAATTTTGTTGAATTGGTAGATGAAGCAGCAGCAGAAACTGAAAAGACAGATACAACACCTGGTAAATATTTTATTATACAAACACAGTTACAAAATTCTGCATCAGGACAGGTAATATTCAAGATTGTAAAAATTATGTCCCCAAAACAAAGTAGGAGTTACAATGTCCCCAAAACAAAGTAGGAGTTACAATGTCCCCAAAACAAAGTAATAGTTACATTGGTCTGGTTACATTGCTTCTTTTGCTTCAGTTCTCCTCCGTAGTGTATTTGAGATAATGTTTGAAAAACTTTCAAAACTATTCTGTTATTCTTTTACAAACATAGAAATGTACACCTATTACAATTAACACTTGTTTTATCTTAGTCTTTTCTGTGAATTTGAACTGAAAATCTTAACATAACAAAAATATAATAAATAGTATTTGCATTTTCAGAAGACAAAGGCAAAGATGCACATGAAGTAAAAGGCAAAAAAGTTATTGGTGTTGGTTTGGGAAACATATTTGGTGATGGTCCAATAAAGTTAAGATCAACTACAGGTGGTAAAAAGGTTTGTATTTAACACCAAGAGATTTTTACATTTTATACATTCATAGAAAGAGTATCAACAGTTTCACCATGTTTACCTCTTACTGAAATCTAAAATTAATCTTAGCTGCTGGATTGCATTAAATCATAAACAAACATACTAATCCATATCCAAAGCACAATCCTAAAGCAATGTAAAAACTTTGAATCTGACAAATTAGGTTAAACACATGAACTTTAACCAGGGAAATAAGGACGGATGCTCCGGAAAGATAAGTACCTCCTGCATGTGTAATCAAATTTTAGAGTGAAAGGAACATGTAACATGGGGGTGTCAAATATATCCAGAGCAATCTTGGACACAGACATTAACTTATCAACAATACTGTGATGACGTTCATGCAACTTTTTTCAGGGCCCAGATAGGCCAAGGCTTGCAATATCCCTGAATCAACAATTTATTTGTAAACAGCTTGCTTTGTTGTATAAAGTTCCTGCAACGGAACAAGCTCTACCATAGCATATTAATTGTGAAAAATTACACCATAAGGAGAAATAGCTGAATTGCTAAATTGAAACTGAAAAGTTTGCAAAAGAAAATTGAAGTCGTCATGTTTTTCATACTGGTTCAAATGTAGCCATCCTTGGGTGTCTAAATAAGTAAATATAGTTGTTTTGGCTAAGCATGTTTGATTTCATCTTTACCTTATTGTACTATTGTTCATTATTCAACAATTTGTTAAATATATTATTATGAGCTGTCAGTAATTCTTTTCTTACTCTGCTTTTTGGTCAAGTTATACGCAGTACAAATCAAGCTGATAGTATTTTGAATGTTAAATAGGCGGGTAGGTAGGGGAAATGGATTCCTTGGTTCCTCAATCAAGTACTATATAGTTAGTATTCCATTAAGCCAAACACAATTTTGTCCAAAGGATTGGTCATGGTTTCATTTGTTATTCAGGGCCTTGTAGGCTCCAAGGTTGAAAAAAGTCACTTGCTGTTGGCCGTTTCTTTCACCTCAAAATTGACAACCTCAATATATTTAAGTAAAAGAATCTTGACTTGGGTGCAAAACACTATTACACCATCTATTTGATAATAAACTGAAATTTATTCATGTATATATATTTTTTTTTGTTAATATTATAGGACCAGCCACCCCAGAGCCAGAACAACCAGCTCCTGTAATGAGACGAGAAAAACCAAGTAAGTTATCTCAAATGTTTTACTTCTAGTAGTTAGTTATAGTAGTGTAGTGCTTATACATGTATATATAGCAGCACCAGAGTATAATGTAAATCAGTTACTCTTACATGTCATTATTGTGGCCTTTGGAGGGATGAATTATACAACAGAGAAGATATATTTAAAAACAACAACCAAAAATTAAAAGAAAAATTTATGCTAAATTGACTGATTTACACTATACTGGTAAATAGCTTATCCTTAAATAATCAACATCATTGTCTTTCATGTTTGTGGATGTTATGTACATGTATTATAAATTGCATCTTTATCTTACAATCATCTAGTGTCATAACAATTTTAAACATTTTCATGGTAAAATTCTGCAATCTCACGAAAGACACACTTTTGCAATACTTAATTCTTGTAAACTGGAGCGAATATATTTTTATTTGCACCCTATCATTTGATAATTATTTGCACTTAGAAAGAAGATGGTATGGTTAGTCTTGTCCCAAGTCAAAATATTTAATCCATGCAAAGAATGTATGGGATATTAATGAATTTGCAGACATCTAGCAAGCTATAAGTTTTATCATTTCATCAATACCATTATGATTGTGAGCGTTGTTGAAAATTTGACTTTAGCAGACTTTAATCAATCTTTCTAGGCTAAATATTTGCAAACTAAGGATGAAATAAGAAGTATCAGGACAAATATTTACAACTCATCTGAGAGTTAAACTAAATGAGCTAAAAGTCTTAAATACATCAGATAACACAAGACTGCCATATCATCTACTTTCTTTCTGAATTTACTATAAGCTTTATACACAAGAATATACACTGGTCATCCATGAATTATTACACAAATTTAAAACTGGTCATATCTTTACAAACTGAAAATGTTCACATGTAAATATCATTCTGCTAAAGTTTAGTGTTTTACAGCTGAAATAGTGGTTATAACTTGAAATGATACTTTTATTTTTCCTAAATTTTAAAAAAAGATTCCGAAGAAAAAAAATTTTTTTTCAAGAAAAAAAACCTTTGTTGCATACATTTTATCAATAAGTTGAGATATCATCACTAAATACTTAAATATTGCAATTCTATGAATGAAAACTGACATTATGATTACCTGTAAAACAAATCTATGACAAATATAGATGTGTATAGCTATTAATGGATGGCAGTGTATAAAGTATTGGTATCGGACATGTTGCTTTCTTAGTTATTAGTGTGTAGTGTAATATCATATTATCATTCATATTAAAGGTTTATGTAAACAAAACATTCAAGAATTTACAATATCATCATCACTTGTTACAATCTTTACCTATCAGCCACCTTCAATAGCAAAGAAAATGAATTCCAAATAATGTCTGACAATATCAACCTCAAAAAATAACTTTTTAATCACAAATCATAGATAAAAATTGTCCTCGTTACTGGTAGAAAATAGGAAGATTACCAGTAGTTTATTTACCTACGGGTAATGTAATGTTCTAGCTTGGCTATTTATCTTTTATTCCAATGTATTTGATATTTGACTGTTCTAGGTCATACACTATGTGTCGAACTTAGGCTTGCAGAGTTGTCTGCCCTTATAAATTATTTTCACCTCTAACTTGGAAACAATATTTCACAATAGAATTTACATATATATTCTAAACCATGAAAACATTTTATGTTATATAGTAAAACCTTGTTTTAATGCCCCTGTATAAAATTTACCTGTGTAGAAATAATGACTGTACACTATACATATATGTTAAGAAAGAACTTGAATGTTTTAATTTTACATAAACCTGTACATACAATAAGGGATAGATTGAAATATCGGATCACATAAATTGTAGTTTTACCTTCAGTAATTTATTCTGGAAATTCACGATTGAAATGTTTAGAGATATTGATGACTGCTGAAACCCATTGTAGTGATGTTTTTATTTTCACATCTTGAATATTGTTGACAGTATTGGTAAGAAATTAGTCCTTTATTGTATGTACTTTGACTTTACAACAGTCCAAAACAGAAAATGCAAAACTGCTTGAACATATTTGACCAGATACTGTCTTTATCACACGTGTCCTGAAAGAAAATGATTCCATATAAAATGTTACATTTAATTACTGACATTAAGCTGATCTGTTCATTTTATTGATATGAGGAAGGCTTTTATATCACAAATTAAATGTTTGCATTTTCTATTTGGGCTGTCAAATATGCTGCATGATGACTAATGCTTCAGAATGCACTATCCCAACACAAGCACAAATATATTTCATTCACAGCTCCAACCCCACGACCAGCAAAGAGTAAAGCTGCATACTTAACTAACAAAGAGGAAAGCATAAAACTAAGACGCTTGCATGAAACAAATAAAGATTCAAGTGAAGCATGTCTAAGTGATGAGAATGAAACTAAACAAATAGAGTTTAATAGTAACATTTTGATGCATGCTTATTCAGTAGACGATGATGACGCTGATGTAGAATTCTTACATGATATGTTAGATAAGTTTACTTCTAAAGATAAAATCAACACTGAGAAATTAGGGTCTATAGTAGATACAGATGATGATAATGTAGTTGTTAGTAATATTGTAAAAAGTGGTCATTTAGGTCATTTGTTAGAGTGTTCTGCCCCTTCATCTGCCGACGTTAGTGTGGATGGTCGGGTACTTCAGAGTGGGGAGCCGTGTCAGAGTGATGCAGTATTTGAGTATCATGATGTAGAAGCCTTCAGTATGATGAAAGGGGATGATCCGCCATCAAAGGTCATGACTTTAGAACAGGAACTTAAAATGTCCGATGTTAATTTATTCATTAGTAAGAAAGATACAGTTTCTGAGAATGGGTCAGCTGATGGTGATACAAATAACAATGTGTCACATTCTTGTGAAAACATAGAGAATTTGGATGAGGGTATGTGTGATCTGATGGAATTAGAAAGGCATATAGCTGAGTCGCTGGAAAGATGTACGGCTGAGGAAACTGATCAAGTTATAGACAGGGCATACAAACATACCAAATATGAACCAGCTGACGAAGACGGCAAGTATACATTCTCACCAGAGGAACAAAATGATGATAGTTTAAAAGAAAATGTGGATCCATATAAATTACCTGTACAGAAAGTAGACAGTAAAAATGTAAAACATACTAAATCAATTCTGAAACGTTTGAGAGATTTTGATCCATTTAATATGAGGAAGAAAACTGTAATAGATGTCTGTACGCTTCATCGCTATGACTCGCCATCAAGCTCAACTGATGTTCTACAGTCACATGACAAAAAACATGCCACATTACCAGCTAGATTACAACATCAGAGTAAGAGTACACCTGCACTTGGCTGTAAGAAATCAGCTGATGATATGATGTCGGAGAGTTTCAGGAAACCATTTAAACCTTTAGCTGTAGACAACTTACAAGATTTGAGATTAGATGATTTACCATACACAGTAAAAGCTGAAGGTCAAGGTGTAACACCAACCTCTGTTGAAGTTATTGAATATGAAGAAGAGAGTTATATTGGAAGTTTTGTTCAAGGAAAAGATGACAAAACTACTGTGCAAGAGTCGAGTGATAGTAGACCAGAAACCAGGAATGATAGACCAGTATCTAGAGAAGGTTATCTTGGTTCACTCAACAACACTGGCAGTCTGCCTCCATTTATGAAATTAATAGCATCAAGATATCACTTATTTGATGAAACTGGTACAAAAGCCAAGCAAAAATCCACAGAACTATATAAAAAATCTACCACAGAATCACCAGGTGGTGAGTTGAGAGGTCACATGTCACCAGATATTGGAGGTGAATTCAGAGGTCAAAGGTCACCAAATACTGAGGGTGAAGAAGGATATGTATCATTTCTGTTTGACAATGGAGAAGATGAGGATGTTTCTACAGAATCCAGGCAACCAAAACTTGGAGTGAATTCCATTTTACAAAACAGGAGGTCAGAGGTTAGATCGGGTCATATTGATGTCTCAGCTTCTGATTCAGAGAATCATCTGGTTGACAGCTTTGTTGGTCATGTGCTGACAGATGTGATACAAGATTTTGACCGGCAAGAGTCTAAGGTTAATGATTCTGTTGATAAAAGTGGTGATAGTTATATAGACACTAGCTGTGACAGTAAAGATGTTTATACAACAGGCAAGGCCAGGTATTTCCCACCTCTGTCATATCTTGATATTAACTCCCCATACGTAGTATCTCAGATATCTACAGGTAGCACAGATACTAAGGATTATAAATATGCTGGAGACAGTATTAGTGACAAACGTGACAAAGATAATTCCTATATATATCCTGACAGTTACCTGGACTGTACTGGTTCCTCGGGGAGATACATCAGCTATCAGTATGAGGAGAGTGATTTAGAGCAGTGTAGTGCATGTGATCAGAGTATTGATACATCACAGGACGGTGTAGAGGCCTGCCCTAAAGTTTTGACCAATGTTAACTTTCAAGAGGGTCCTTGGGTATCACCTGCTCCAAGTAAAGTTAAAATTGTTAGCTCTAAGGTTGAAGCAGGTAGACAGCTGTCCCAGGACAGTACTAGCCGACAGCCATCCCAGGACAGTATGACTGATTTCTATTCGCCTGATTACTCATACGATTCTTTTATTGAATCTCAGAATTATGTACCACTGCCACCATCAAGATTGTCAACAGTAAGTACTCAAACACCAAGTTCAGAAGTCAAGGGCACCTGTCAACAAAATGACTTGATACAAACATCATTTACAGAACTGTGTACAGTACAGACCAGAGATCAAGCTACATCTCCAGTACAAGAACTCATCACCATGGAAGAAGGTTATATTGATGATTATCAGAAGCTGGAGTCTCCAGCCAAGGTTAAAGCCAAACCTAGATACTCAAGTTCTCCGATTTCAAAACCAGGAATCCAAGAAATTTGTGCCGAGGATGAAATGAAGTCAGATATTGGAGTTTCACCAGTTAAAATTGATTTTGCCAATAAAAGTTTCTGTGTGTCTGAGGACAGTGATGTAAAGCAACTTGAGAATAATGAGGTCAAAGTTTATGAAGAAGAGTATATGTCTGCACACTCAAAGTCAACATTAAGGTCACAGAGGTCATTGTTACTAAATGCTGACCCGAACTTTGTTAGAGATTGTACAGAGAAAAGAAAGAAGAGGTCAGTTTGGAAGTCGCTATTTAGACCTCAGGATGAAGAAGGGGCTGTACAACTATTATCATATAAGAAGATAGATGATGCCACAAACACATCATCAATACCACAAAACCAGTCTGTTGTCAGGAAACCAACCTTCAGAAAACTGCCAAGATCAGAGTGTAATTTGTCACGCAATAACAGTACTGTGACTTCAGAATACATGTCTGGAAAGAGAACAAGCTCAAAGCCATGTGGTAATTATGATGTACTTACTAACTGTAATGTAAAACATGGTAATGAAAATGGCATTGTTAACAATATAAAGCCTTGTATTTCTGAACCAGTACCTGTTTTGTCTTCAGAGGACAAGGTTGAAGTGGCCGTGAAGCCAGTACCAGTAATAATAAGCATGACTCCAAGTATTACAAATCTGAATACTGTTGATGCTTTTTTCAACCCCCATGACAGTTGTGATGATCTAAGATGTGTAGAAACAGGAAAATTGTATGATTGGTCGACTGAAATCAATGTCAGTACTACAGTAGCAGATCCAGGAGAGTTGGAAAGCTTCATCCAGGATAAATCAGAAAATGCTTGTATCAATAGTGTACAACAAATAGATTATCAAACAGATGATACAGAATCACAAGATGGTCTGGGTAGAGCTTACTCTGTAGATGATATCTTGTGTGAGCTGCAACAGTCTGATAGTAAAACACTGATAGAAAATATTCTTAGTTTATCTCCACCACAGTCATCAGTTCAAAAGAAAATTATCAAGTTTGAGAGAATCTGTCACGGGGAAGATCCTATAGATGAACAGCAAGATGAATATACAACCAGTGTTAACACTGAATTAGTGTCTGATGATCTTGAAGTTGATTTAGGAATATCTCCAGACTCACCCAGTCTGTTAGCTAGCCTAGCACAGAATGTTAGAAACCTCAATTTAACAGCAACACCAAATTCTAGTGAAATGGAATTAAAAGAAGGCATTAATTCATTCTTAGAAGAAGCATTAAAACCGATTGATGATTTACTTCTAGAAGGTACAGAATCTGACGGTGACGATGAGAACCCTGTTTTATTTGAGGAGAGATATCCAAGTTTTATGCATAATGATTCAGCCTGCACTGATGAAATATTCCATACAGAAGATACTCTTGTAGTTGAAAATGAACCTAATGATGACATGATTAATGCTGAAACATCAAAAGGAAATGACACAGACACAGGAAATTTGGAGAAAAAAGGTTTAAATGATGTAAATAACAACAGGGAAATTGAAATTTTAGAAGATATTACCGATACTTATGACAGCTTACCTCAAAACCAGAGTATGGAATCTCCTGAAGAGTCAATAGATCGTAGTAGAACAGAGAGATACCCCAGTTATATGTATCAGTCTTACTTAAGTGGCGATGATGAAGTGCCCAGCGGTTCTCCATCTTTGTTTAGTCCAGATATCAGTTATGACCTGCCAGTCGTAGTTGAGGAAGTCAAAGATTACAGCGCAACAGAGTACACCACTAGGGAGGATAATGGTAATTTATCTCAGTACTTTTCTGTGGATCACAGCATTAACAGTGGATATGAATTCCCTGTGGATCACAGTATAAACAGTGGATACGATGTCTCTGTGGATCACAGTACAAATAGTGGATATGATGTCTCTGTGGAGTATAGAGATGGCACCACCCCTACTTCAGATAATTCTCAGGTCAATGATTCCTCTGAGATTGAAGTCTGACAGTGAAATCTTAATTTGTTAGAATTCTCCAGCAAGTTGAGTGTAGATATTTTGATCTTTTGTTGGTTTTTAGAAAACAAATTCATCAGATACTTATTTAAATGAAAATTGTATGTTGATTCAACTGAATGAAATTGGTATGTTGTTTCAAAACCATGAAATTGGTATTTTGTTTCAAAACAATCAAATTGGTATATTGTTTCAAATTGGTTTCAAGAACTTTAATTTCATAATGTCAGTTATATAAAAAAATATTCATTTCTCACAATTAAGTCTGCTAAATTGCTAGAAAAAATATTGATTATCAAGTTATTTTAATAAAGAAATTTTGAAAATGTTTCTTAATTTTAAATAGACAAACCATTGAGAAATCCATGTTAAGTATTTTTTATACACTAAATGTTAATGGTAATTTTAATTGTCAATTTCAAATCAGTCTTGCAACAAATCTAATAAAGAAATGTTAATACATATTTTTGTTGTGAAAGATTTTTAATTGTTTACCATTTTGAAAATAATATTTTTGTGCTGTTTATACAAGTTTTTTTTTTTCTCCTTGACATTAAATGTCAAAAGTTGCCTTTCAGAAATCTGTTTTCTAGATTTTATTTTTATTAAAAAATGCTAAGTACAGCAGAGCCTTTGTCATATCAACAAAGTTTATTATGGACAATGTGAAATGTACTTGTACTACTAGATGTTCTGCTGAGATATGTTTTTCTACTGGTAAATCTTCTTAAGAAATAATACTACATCTATTGTGTTTGTCCACAGAATTTTCACAAATTTCTTGACAACATTACTTATATCATGTAAATAGCTGTAATTTTTTATAGTTTTTGATTGCTTTATCAGGTTTATGTTTCAATGCAGTTGTTAAAAATTTTGTGAATTTTTTAATATAAAATTGAAAAAAATACAGTGGATGTGTTTTATTATAATTGAGGTCATTATTGCTTGTGATAGTCATCAGCTCAGCAGTTTCTCATTCTGATGTTGTCGTGTTAACATTTGCTGTAAATTGGGAAGTTTTCGCAATTGTTTAACAATTTTTTTCTTTAAATTGATAAGTTAAATTGATGATAATACAACACTTTCATGCTTTATTTTAATAATATTCACTTGCATTAATTTACACTGACTGTAATTTGAAAAAAAAAAATATTAAAAAAAACTAATAACTTGAAAAGATGAGATCTCAAAAAAAACTAATAACTTGAAAAGATGAGATCTCACAAAAATTAACTTGTGCAAAAATTTCCTGATTTACAGTAAAGTTTGTCATGCATAATCTGTGCTATGAACAGTTGGAGAAAATGGTCAGAATTTAGTTACAGATTAAGTGGGAGGTTGTGAGTTTGATTTAGATTCGTGGTTGGAAATGGTCCAACTGGTCATCTAATTATAAGAGTAAGTGGGAGGTTGTAAGTTTGATTTAGATTCATGGTTGGATAATGGTCCGACTGGTCATCCAATTATAAGAGTAAGTTAGAGGTTGAGGGTTTGATTTAGAATGGCCCAACTGGTCATTCAGTTAAAATAATAAGTTGGAGGTTGTTGGTTTGATCAATACCAACAGTGAAGAGAATGATCTTAGCGATTGCTTGGCGATATAGTAACATGAGCTATATATATTGTCTCTTTTTGATTGAGATCACAATTCTGACTTGGATAAGGAAACAACATCTCATAGATTACTACAGTATATACAGTGTTCAAATATTTGTTAATGTTTGAATATAATATTTACTTCCTCATGCAGAGTGTTTTAACCTCATATAGATTTTCAACTTTTTTGGTTACATCCGATTAGTAATGGTGATGATTAGTCCAACATTATAGAATTTACAAACTTAAAAGTACATCTGTTTGTGGCCTATCTGCCAGTATGTAGACAGCATAAAATTTTATGGGTGGAGTAATGTTTAACATCCCAGTCTTGATTCTTTCTCTTATGAAATAATGTACCATAATTGCAGTTCATGCACAAAGCCCCCTACATTTTGCAAGTGAACTGACAAACGGTCTCACACTAGGATCCGCCAAACTGTGATTCGAACCTAGGTATGAGAGATGCATAAAATTATATGACAAGTTCCTACAGGATTTCAAAGAAATCATTGAGATATTAGCATACCAGGTGAATCAAACATACCTGTCGAATGTTATACCTGTATATAAATACCACACAGGTGATATATCAGGTAGATATTGCCTGAATTTAACTTAATTATTTACCTTTGAATTTATCTCCAATAAGTCATCACTCAAATGTTAAAATCAAAATAAACAAAGTTTTAAGATCTAGGACATTTTACTGTATACATGTATATGTATACAAAATTACTTGTTAAATGTATGAGGACAGATACATCAGATATGCATGATTTTGTACAACTTGCATAAAACTGAAAGCTAGTAAAATAACATACTTAGCGAGTAATAGGGTAGGATAAATAGTTGGCTGAGTAGTGTATATATATGTTAATGATCCGAGTAAAGATGGCTGGGGATTATAGTCGTCAAAATAGTAAGTGTAAATGTTATATTGTGTTACAGTTAGAATATTTTGTTTATTGTTAATTTTTATATTATGAACAAAAAAATAATAATGTACATTGCTGTCACTTGTATATTTTTGTATTGAATGACATGCAAGCCTGCCAATATTTTCATAATTTTTATATGAACTGATGAAGAATAGTAAAGATTTTGTTTGTTTCATTTTTTGTCAGACAAGGAAAAGTTGCAAAAGATGTCATTGATTTTATCAAAACAAAGATTTGGGGAAGGGTTGGTCTGTATGGTATACATTTGTACTTTCTTGCTAATAACTTACATGTTATAATCGGGAATAATGGATTAACAGAATGTTGACCGAAGTATCCTGATTTCATTTATCAATTATGTTGATTTGATAATCATTCACTGGTAAAAAAAAGGTTACCTTTACAAATTTGTGTTTCATCATTACTGATTTTGCATTATAAATAACTATTATACAGGCAGTAATGGATGTTATTCTGTTGCAACTTGATCTTTGCTGTTTGATTTACATGCCATTAATATTGTTTCATTAATTGTATATTTAGAATGTACTAAGTTACTAACATATGTTTTATTTTACAGTTTACAATTGTTTACAAAATGTATTATATGTGTTATATAGTTTGACATTTAGTTAAATGTTAATATTATTATTTACTTGACATTTATATATTAATTGTACATAATACAATTGTAGTCTAGACTTATCTGCAGTGGATTTTTCAGAGGGGGGGGGGCATTTTCAAAAACTTTCCTTTTGTAATATTTTTTGCATTCATGTATGTTTAAGATGGCATACTAAGGCCTTAACAATGGGACCATTTGGCAAAATAAAGGATCAGTAGCCCCATTGACCCTTCTAAAATGAACACAGTTTCTTCCATGTGTGGATCCACAACATAAGAGTACCTGTGGTATACTGATAGTATACAGTGACTGCTAAGATTAACCGTTGAGAAAAATAGTAACAAACTAACTCTGCTTCTAAATATTAACTTGTTTTATATACCCAACGATAAAATATTACATCAGTATAAATATGCTCTGTTTCATATTAAATTTAAGTAATTTGAAAGCATTTATGTACTATACAAATCCATTTAAATATTTAATGTGAACCAGCTTGTTTTTTTTCTTTGAAACAAATTAGTTTTTTTCTGTACACTTGGCAGTTTTGTTTTAAGAAAAAGTAAAATTCTGATATAAGTGAAACCTGTGTTGTGAAAAAATTGATAACTGGTGTTTTACATTGATCATTTCAGATGTAGAGAGGGCTCTAGTGAGGTACTCCTATACAGCAGAAAATGAAGATGAGCTGTCACTTAAAGAAAACGAGATAGTTATCATCTTAGAAAAAGAACTAGAAGATGTCGGATGGTGGAAGGGAGAAGTCAATGGCAAAGTTGGCGTATTTCCTGACAACTTTGTAGAGCTTATCGATGAGGTAACTTATTTACTTATTATGAAAACGTTTTTCAGAGATAAATAATGAGAATTATAGATTCTATTTTTGCTGATCACTAACATTTCACTGGCTGTTTTATTTTGTCATTTTTGTGGTGCTTTGATAGCATCTTGTGCTTTTCTTAAAGATTAACATTAAACGCACAAACAATTGAATTCGTGTTCAGCTTTTGAACGTTTGAACATTGAATGTTTATGGTAAATTGTTTTATGGAAAGTACTCCTGTGTTAAATTAATCTAATTACTGTTGTGTCAGATCCACTTCATCACGTAGCTGTTGTGGTATTGTCAGTTGTAAATCGCAAAGTATTTGGTATTGGCACAAAGTCACACGAAAGAATAAAAAATTGAAGTACTGTAAACCTGAAAACAAATGCAATTTTAAATTTGAAAAATATAAAATATAAAGAGTTCTTAACAGAAAATCATTTTAGTAACACCTTGCATAAATAATTGTAATTTGATATAATGAAAATGATTTGCTGACCTATGTATACTTTCAAGAAATATATATAAAACTGTTAAAAGACCTTTTTTGTTTTATCCCAATATTAAAATGTAGATTTTAGTTTCCATTGAGGTTTAAATACTTTAATTTATGAAAAAATTCATTTAAACTTATTTTTCTGTGACAACTAACTTAAATAACACTTGCAGATCAGCCAACACTAATGATTTTTCTGTAATTCTTACTGATTTTTACCCATGTTAAAATTTTACGATTTACATTTAATACTATGATATTTTAAATGATAAATGTTAATTTCTATTTTATGGTTGCCATTTGAAATATTTGTCCATTGATGGAGACCGTGGACTATCGATGATATATTAATAAGTTGGGATTTTTAAAAAAAAATGTATTTGCTTTTATAAAAACATGTATATATTTGAAAATGATCATGATTATTTTAAACTGTAAAAACCCTTGATGATACAATAATTACGTTTCAGCAGAATTCAGAGAAAGGTCCTAGGACTTCAATGAATATCAACAAAATTCCACCACAAGTATGTCTTTTATTAAAATTGATCAAATTGTCTCCCTTTATGTATTAAACAGTTGGCTTAATATCACTATAATTCTTTCATGCACTTTTATGTTTTATTAAAGCACCCTCATTGACTGGCAGACCTTGTTTTATTTAATCAGTTCTGTACATTATAGTTGGTTTTATTATAATTTTTTTGTTTCTGTATGCATCTTATGTTGGATATTTCTTTATAGTGATTTTATGTTGATTGTTTATGTCCCCTGTTACCCTCCCTCATAGTCATATCCCAATTTCAATTTGATGTTTGCATGTAAAGCTCTGTCATAAATGGTTACATTAAATCACTCTGTAAGGAAGTAACGGGAGTGGATTATTGTTACCGGTATTCTGTTGTTTTCCTATTATCATTATTTTTCCTGCATTAATAATTTTGTTCCAGTCATACCTCACTTAATACTTGGTGTGGCAATTTCAAACTTTGCACACATCATAGTAGTTAAGCCTTGTTAACAAATTTTGAAGATTGATAAAATCAGGGAATTTAATTCATTTTTCTGAAAAATTTAAAAATCATTGTAACTGGTATTGCTCAACATAATCACTCTAAACTTCATATGTAATACATAACATTAAGCAGCAATCTGTCCCTAAGGTGTACCCACGGAATGGTACAGGGTGAATTCTGTTTCTATTAACAAACACCTCATTGGGGTAACTTACCATAATGATCACATGGATCGAGCTTCCCTCAAGTCTGGTTACTACATACATTTTATTTCACTTATTTATAATGGGTTATTGTTGGAATGGAAGTCATGCAAAGTACATATATGCCTTGATTGGGAGATTATATTTTGGGACAAGCTATTAGTGTGATTGTTGTTGTATCATTCTTCATTCTTCTATGTAAATAATATATACTGATGTATACTCTAGGGTTAAATATTGTAATATAGAATAAAAAAAAAAAATAAAAAAGTAATAAAAGATACTTCATTTAAGCAGTGAAACCAAAGTTTTAATAGGTCATATGTGGCCTATAAAGCAAATGATGTGCATATTTAGACTTGATAAACACAAAGTTTGGCCAAACAGAAGCTTAACACATATTTAGTTAGACCAGTGATGTCAAAATGTGAAATGTTGAATCTGCACTTGACAAATAACAAAAGATATCCAGTAATGTGATTACTATAGGCCTTAATTGTTTTACAACCATTGATGCAACAATATGCTCAATTATAAACAGTATCCCAGTAATTCAGCATGTGTAAGTATTTCCATTAAATACTGCTTATGTTGTCTGTTGCCAGGTAAATAGACATTTAAAATAAAGATATATTCGGATATTGTACAGCTTTTTATGCATGGTTGTTTAAATAATCAGTCGCTTTAAAATATATATAAATCATTTTAGTTTTAATTGCATCGGAATGGAATGTGTGTTAAGGGCTTCATCATATAAATGTGGCCATGCATTAGATATGTTGTGTTGTTACTGGTATCAGTGTAGCTTTATTATAATTTTCCATACATTGAGATTTTTAGCATTTAAATAAACTAGAAATCAATCAGGTTTAACTTGAAACTAGATATTTTATAGTCAGCAAAATCGTTGGGAATCCAAACTTTGTTACCAGATTTGTATATATTCCAAAGCAGAAATTCTCATTTTTCAGCTGCATTTCTTCCTTAAAGATGGAGTTTATTAACCAGAGTTAATTTGTCAATTTTCCTTTGAGTTATTTTTTATTTTTTTTTATTTTTTTATATTTTTTGGTTCGTTTCAAAAATTTGTTTCTTGGATTTTGGTACCTGTTAAGGGTAGGTTATTTAGTTGTTATGTAAATTCTTTGGTCAGGATGTCCACAAAAACAGTATACCCGACTTTTAAAATTGGAATGGTTTGGCATATAAGTTATAAAGCTGCCATATATGTTAAATTTTAACATTTCTGTTATACCTTAACATCAAAGTTTGGCAGGCTAGTCCGGACATGAAAAAGTATGAAGGAGAAGGTCTCTAGAATATTTCTGCACACTTTAGATAACACCTGGAAGCTTTTTCCTATCGATTTATTGAAAAAAGAAGACATTGAAATACTATATGTTCTTTGGTTACTCTAAATATACATTAACCCCAAATCTAAACTGTATACTCTGTCTGCACAAGTGATTTTTGTCCATGATGTTTGTTTTGCTGAAACTCCACCCAACTGCCATGAGAATTGCATGATAACAGGCAACTTCCAGGAAAATTACAGGGTAACAGGCAGCTGTCATGGAAATCACAGGGTAACAGGCACCTGCCATGGTAACCATATGGACGGGCAACTGCTATAGAAAGAATGGGGTAACAGGCATCTGTGATTATAAGAATTAGACGGTATCAGTTAGGTGCCCTGGAAAGAAAAGGAGATTATCGGTCAGCTGTCATGGAAAGAACAATAGGGTATTGGTCAGCTGCCAAAGAAATGACATGGAAACAGGCAGCTGCCATTGAAATCACAGGGTAACGGGCAGTTGCCATGAATATTACAGGGTAACAGCTAGCCTCCATGAAAATCAAGGGGTAAAATCACTAGGTATTAAGCAGCTGTCATTAAATTCACAGGATACAGCCAACTCCCTTAGAAATCACAGGATTACAAGCAGCCCCAATAAAAATCAAAAGGTAACGGGCAACATCCACGAAAAACAAGTTTTCTCTATAAATTATACATGTGTAATATAAACAATTTTCAAATGTACCAATACAACATCAATACACAGCAACCAAGTCTCATAAGCATTAAGTGTCTGGTATTTTATCATCACAAATAATTGTCATTGAGAATCTAAACAAATGTTATTATAGAAATCTGTAATTTAAGTTGATCTTTT
Organism: Anadara kagoshimensis; assembly: GCA_021292105.1. Taxonomy (NCBI): domain Eukaryota; kingdom Metazoa; phylum Mollusca; class Bivalvia; order Arcoida; family Arcidae; genus Anadara; species Anadara kagoshimensis. Next base: position 4,725,768 of record CM037865.1, read on the forward strand.
TTGTTATTTCAGCCAAAGCCAAAGAAGCCACCACCTCCTGCTGTGTCTGCCTCTAGTCAGAAAACTGCCCCTAAACTACCAGAGAAAGCTCCTGTAGCAGACACAGTACACCGTGAGAAATCTCCACCAGTGTCGGAACCTGCTCATGCTGAAAAACATGTGAAAAAGAAAGACCTCCCTGGTATACATACATAAATATAGTGTTATTTTATAATGTTAATGCGGGCATGTGCTTATTCTTTTGGGCCATCTTTAAGTTGATTTATTTGCTGAGATCTCTGTCACTTAGTAACTGAAACATCATTCTTGACTTCTTGTATACATCAAAATCATTCTGGAACTCCTCAAAATCATTCTGGAACTCTTCAATAATTCAACCTTAGTCTCATAATCCCTGGGTATCTGGGAAATGAGTGATCAAAGTTTTAACAGGGTTTGTACAGGCCTGGAAAAGTCCTTAAATATTGAGGTTTGCCCTAAAAAGACCATAAAACCAGTCTGAACCTAAAAAGCCCTTGAATTTATCCTGAAGGCCCTAAAAAGTCCTTGAATTTGGGCAGTTGGGTGTCTGTATATGGATATTACCGGTAAGTGGTTACAAAAAGACTGTTGTAAATAAATAAATATTAATTAATAAGTTGCATAAAAGGAGCAATGTAAAGGTACCTGGCCCTTCGAAATGCCCAACTTCAACCTCATCCATTTCAAGTGTTGTTACTATGGACATATAAGTAATTGTTTTATTGATTTAATTGCCTTTGCACCAATATTTTGTTTTTGCTACAATTCTAATTAGGCCTTAAATTTGCAAATAAGACCCTGAAAAGACCCTAAAAAGTCCTTAAATTTGGAGTCCAAATGTGTGTATGAACCCTGTTGAATGTATTTATTTCAAGTACTTATGACATCATCATCCTGAAAAAGGGCGTCTCATTGTAAAAGTGCCAGTATGACAGGGTCTTTTGTTTTTCTTAGCCTCCTTCACTTTATCAAACCCGTTTATAACAAAAATTTGACTAAATAAATGATGGACATGAATCAAGGTTATACAGGGTTCGCACAGAACTTGACTTCTGTCTTGAAAAGTCATGGAATTAAGATTTTGCCTTGAAAAGTCATGGAATGTTGTAACATGTCAGGGAGAAGTCATGGAATTTTGAATTTTAATTAAAAAAACTTCAATTTAATCTGGAACTAAAGCAAAATAAATATTATAAAACCGTTTCTGACTTCGTGAGATACAGTTTGGTTCAAACAAACCCCAAAGACGTGAAACGGTGAAATCCTGTTTTGTCTGTTTCCGCGCCCGACTTGTAGTTTACAATCGAATGTAAACTTCCGCCTAATGTGATTCGTATCATAAATGCATAGTTAATCATGCCACCTGACGTAAATGTGTCCTGGAAAAAGATGAAAATGTCCTGGAAAGTCATGGAAAAGTCATTAAATTTTTATTGGCAATGGCTGTATGAACCCTGTTATACTATATTTTATATCTCTTGATTTACCTGTATGAATTATTTTCTATTGAACAACTAATGTGGGAATGATGTTATATTGATATTGTCACTGTGATTATGTTTGTTGTGAATATCTTGACTTTTGCATCTATTTTTTACTAACATTTTACAAACTTTTTTTTTATTTCACTCTATCATTAACAAAATACTGTACAAGTTAATAATGTTTTTGTTCCAAATAATAAAAAATAATCTTACAATTGTAAATCAAGAAATTTCACATTTCTGTTATTTTCTAATGAAATTGCAAGATTATCAAATGGCAAAAGTTGTTGTAAAGTGATCAAAAATATTTTAAAATGAAATGTGATTTGTACAGATTGTCACCAATAGAAATGGGATATGAATATAATGAAATGTTGCTCTCGCAAAAAATTTCCTGATTTACAATATTCAACTAGGTTTCCACAAGTTTGAAATTATAAACACCTAGCCAAATTTCCAAAATCTGTGAAAATAGTCTTTTGTTAAATATTTTTTCACAAATTTGCTAGAATTTCAGAGTAATTTGTAACCAACGGTGATTTTGGCTACCAGTAATGGAAACTTAGATTTTTTAAATGTTTGCAAAAATAATGCCTTTAATTTCATAAATTGACTAATTTCTTTCAAACTGATGTATTCAAATATTTAAAAAAAAATTTATTGACTTGTAACAGAATGTTGTAATGTGTACTAACTAACATCTCATCATTATTGATTCATCATTCATTGCTTCTAGATGTCTCCACTACTACTACTACAGAAAAGCATGCACCACCTCTAATAACAAGTAAGAAGCCATCAGTGCCTCCACCTGTAGGACGTAAGCCAGCTAAACCAGAACCACCACGACCCAGTGTGACCACTGATCACAAAGTAACAACCACCACCACTACAACCACCTCATCATTATCATCACATCATAAAGATGAACCACCACATAAGCCACCACATCATCAACATAGTAAAGAGGAGTTTCATAAAGATACAACTAGTCATGTTAACAAAGAAGAAAAGAAAGATCCTACAGGTGCTTGTTGTCTAAAACATTGATTAATTATTTACTCAGTCATGAGATAACCCAAGACTAGGCTTATCATGGCTGCCAAAAGGTTTTAAGGCCATCATTTCAATATTGTTGATAAGTATGATGTCTCTTTATCAAAAATTATCCTGGATATATTTATAGTTCCATAGTTCCATGTTCATTTCATTCTTGATTAATATTTACCACAGTGTGGGTGTAGGAAGCTAGAAAGAGGTGCCTTACAGAGCACCCAGCCTCACTTCCCTGGTGGCAGTTCATTTGTTTTATCTGGATTTGCCAGTATTCAAAGTTTGTGCATTGCTATTGTGATTGTGATTTAGGACATGATATGGTATGTTTGTTTTTTATTGAACTGTATATCACCAACCCACATTTAATACACCCTATGTTAATTCTTATTCCATATTAGTTGGATAAATGAAGTCTTATTATTCTGATAGTAAAGTCATATTTAGTGGTCATTAATATCATATCTGCCTGTAACAAGTCAAAAATATACAGTTTTAATTTATCAAACATGATTTGGTTAAAATTTGAAGCAAAAAGCATTTAAATATTAGTCTAAATAGAAAGACAGTCTTTATAATTCTTATTGGTTGGAATTTGAAGCCAAGGGATCCTAAAGCACTAGTCTTAATGGCCTATATAAAGGTGGTCACTATAGCCTATTTATTTTACAAGACATTGTTACTAAAATCTTAGTGTATCAGACTAAATGGGTTCATGTCCTGGCATGCTTTTTGTTATGATCTCTTCTTTGTCTTGGACAGACTCATTTTAAGGTTTTTTTGTGAACTTAGATACACCAAGTAACATTTTGTTTCAGTCTACAATTATAAAGGTAAAATGACAAAAGTGAAATAGGCCTCATATTTAATTAGTTTGCTGATGCCATAATCCTGCTTATGTCAACAACATCAATTGAAATGGCCAACATAAAGTGCTTGTACAAATTTTGTCAACACTTCATGAAAATGCAGTTTTAAATTATGAAATATATTTCAATTTTAATTTATAACACTGTGGTAGCTCAGTTGGTAGAGTTCTCGCTCAGTAAGTGGGAGGTTGTGGGTTCGAACCCTGACACGGTCTGACCCAAGATTTGAAAGTTGGTAGTGATTGTTCTTTCGCCAAGATTATTAAAATTAACCTGTATATTCAAATTGTATTTTTCTTTCACATCATTTTTCTGTTTTATTTTATTTTCAATTCAATAGTATGAGATGCTTTTTTAGTCATAGTTTTGAATTGTACAGAAACTTTAGAGCGATAATGCATTGAATTTTAATTTGAAATAACTCTTATGTGTCAGCATGTAGATGTTGAAGTTAGTTGGCTTTGCATGGCACAGTATCATTGACTTGATTTGTTCTTATTTTCAGATCATTTTGACAGCGTGGAGGTTGCATCAGAAAAACTAACTCACTTAACAGCAAACAGAGCCAAGGGACCATCAAAGCGACCCCCATCACAAGTCTTATCAATGAATGTAAGTAATATTGTACTAACACTGTTGATTGAAGACATACACACAGTATATGAGTATAAGGGCAGAAATTACACTACTGGTACTGGATCTGTTCTCATATGTGTAGTACCTATTCTTGCTATCGACCTCAAATTTGTGTTATGCTTTATCAAAATTAGTAAATAATTTTTCTTCTACTGAAATATTGTTTTAGAATACCAATTGTTTTTCGAAATTGTGAAATCATAATGGCTTGAATGTGAAGAAATAATCTAGATGGCAATTATATGTACCAGACAAGAATAGGTTCAGGCTCTGTAGTGTTTATGCTTATACAATGTACAGTTTTGTTGCTTCTGTTATTTATTATGTTGTGCTGTCAATGGTATTATGTTGGTTTGGTTTTACCTGCATTAAGCCCACATTGCTGACATTTGTCTTTTATCGTCACTTTTATGTTTATTTGACTTCACTGTTCTGTTCATTAAATAATTTTTATTTGGACAAATCATTTTGAAGTTCTAATAGTCACTATATGGTAGAACAGGTATATACATTCAATGAAATTTGAAAGCCAAGACTTGCCACTAAAGTAAGTTTATTAACCTTCTGCCTATTCAGAGTTTTTTTATCTTGGGGTTTGATAACTTGTACCATAAGTAATAGGACCATTATTAGGGTTTAAGATAAGACTGATAGCTACTATTCTTTGGTTATCTGTACACAAGCTTCAACTTCAAATTGTATCCCTTACATGAAGCGGGGGAAATACTGGTTTTAGAGCTTTAACACTTGTTTGGGGCATTTTTCAGAGATTCCTGAGATTTAAATGATCCGTTTGAAATGTCAATAGGAATAATAATAAGGAATGGATTTAGTTATGCCTTTTGCTGTTCTGTTTTGGATCTTGATCAATTTACTTAATGGTGTCTCAAATGGTTTTTGTTTGTTGGATTTTGCACCCTAATACAATTATCATTTGATAGAGTTTTACCCAAACTTAATAGAAGTATTCCCCAAATCAAGTTGATAAGAATTTAGAGTCATATTTGAGCTAGGCTATAGCATTGTAACTACATGTAGATCTAAGTATTGAATGATTAGTGACAGTTAGACTTTGAATGCTGCAACATGTAATATCCTTAACATCCTTAATATTGAATGAGTAGAAACTTTTGGTAGAAAAATGAATGCTGCTATTTTACCCAATATGAATAAATCCCTCAGATATGATACAACAAAATTGGCTTTAGATCTGCAGAACTTGATGGATTGGGAAATTTGTAAGGTATGTGTTTTAGTTTTTGCCTAGAAAATGGCAAAACTTTAACATGTTTAATGTAAGGCATCACTGTCAAGCAATTTCAAAATTGTCAAGTACATGTAAACACATAATAGACTTTATACTGATCAGGTATCGGTAAGTAAACCAGTAAAGTAGAAAATATCCATACTCATAAAAAATAATTAGCAGTTTGGAGAAAATATCCATACTCATAAAAAATAATTAGCTGTTTGGAGAAAATATCCATACTCATAAAAAATAATTAGCTGTTTGGAGAAAATATCCATACTCATAAAAATAATTAGCTGTTTGGAGAAAATATCCATACTCATAAAAAATAATTAGCTGTTTGGAGAAAATATCCATACTCATAAAAAATAATTAGCTGTTTGGAGAAAATATCCATACTCATAAAAAATAATTAGCTGTTTGGAGAAAATATCCATACTCATAAAAAATAATAATTAGCTGTTTGGTTAAAGGGAGATAATTAACCAAAAGTTTGTATTACTAAATAAGAATAAAGGTAGTTGAGGTTGTATCATGTCTTATGTTTTGTAGCTACTGGTTTTAGTCACACTGGACAAAAATTGTTATAGACCACTTTGAAAATTTATTAAGAACTGTTGAAATCAAAATCACTCTTGTTTTGTCGTTTGAAAAGTACAGTGTTAGGCATTTTCAAAGTGGTCTGTAAGATTTTAGTTGAGTTTATATACCGTATATATTGCATGACACCCCATCCTTATATAGTGTACCTGATGCATGGAGTGTATTACATTTTATGTTTACAGAAAGGAAGTCAGCTGACAGTTAAGGTACTAACTGTATAAATATATAAATAAATAAATAGAAGTTTTGTTTTGACCATTTTGCATGTTCCCATGCATGCCTGGTTTTGGGTTTTTACTGCCTTTGCTTAATTTGTGAATTATTACTTTAGTTGCCAACCATTACAATGCATAGAGTTTGATACTTTATATATACAATTCTGCTGCCTAGCTTTCTGCTATTTGCTTGTATATTTTATTGATATTTTTTGTCTCAATAGAATGGAATTTTCAAGTTCTCAATACTATCATTAGCATACAAACGTGTATGTTTTACGTTGAGTTTCTGAATTCCAGCAAGTTTAGGACAAGACATGCCTCTATAAACTACTTGCATTGTATAACCATACATCTGATGTTGCAGACTGGATAATGTTTTTGACCTATCAGTTTACACTTTTCTCAACATTTGAAGCTATTGATCTGATTCTTGGTTTGTAAGTCTACATCATGAGTTATAGATCAAGTTCATGTTTCATTCAATGGCACTGATTTTTACGGAAATGACATCCCATGAACTTATACAGATAATAACAGTAATAATGGAAGAATTCTAATTTCAATATGTGTGGAGTATGTGAGTTTGTTCACAAAGGTTATTTCTATCACACAATAGGAGATATTGTAGATTTATGATTTAGAAACAAAAACAGAATAGTAACTCAGTCTTTGGCAAGGAAATGAATAAGTTATGATTGATCTAGTACTAGAGGTACATGTACTTTTTAGCTCACCTGGCCTAAAGGCCATGTGAGCTTTTGCCATCACTCGATGTCCGTCGTCCGTCAGTCAGTCAGTCAGTCCGTCCGTCAGTCCGTCCGTCAGTCTGTCAGTCTGTCAGTCTGTCAGTCCGTCTGTAAACTTTTCACATTTTTGCTATCTCCTCTGAAACCCCTGAACCAATTTTAACCAAACTTTACAGGAATGATGTATGGAAGGTCCTTTACTTAGATTGCCGAAATTTTTTTGATCCGCCAAAAAACATGGCTGCCAGCCCAGAAGATAGTTTAACATTGGACCCTATGGGAAAAATGCATTTTTGACTATTTCCTCAAAAATGACTGAAGCAAATTTAACCAAACTTCACAGGAATGATGTATGGAAGGTCCTTTACTTAGATTGCCAAAATTTTTCTGATCTGTCAAAAAACATGGCCGCCAGCACAGAAGATAGTTTAACATTAGACCCTATGGGAAAAGCATATATTTGCTATGTTCTTTGAAACCACTGAGCCAATTTGAACCAAACTTTACAGGAATAATGTATGCAAGGTCATTTACTAAGATTGCCCAAATTTTTCTGATCCGCAAAAAAAAAATGGCCGCCAGGGCCAAACAAAGTTTAACATTGGGCCCTATGGGAAAACACACATTTTGGCTATCTCCTCTGAAACGACTGAAGCGAATTCAATTACACTTTACAGGAATAATGTATGGAAAGTCTTTTGCAAAGATTGCCGAAATATTTCTGATCCGCCTAAAAATATGGCTGCCAGCGGGGAACATAGTTTAACATTAGACCCTATGGGAAAAACACATTTTGGCTATCTCCTCTAAAACTATTGAAGCAAACTTAACCAAACTTTAGAGGAATGATGTATTGGAGGTCCTTTACATAGATTGCCAAAATTTTTCTGATTGGCCAAAAAACATGGCTGCCAGAGCAAAAGGTAGTTTAACATGGGATCCTATGGGAAAAACGCATTTTGGCTATCTCCTCAGAAATGACTGAAGCAAATTTAACTAAACTTTACAGAAATGATGTATAGAAGGTCCTTTACTTAGATTGCCAAAATTTTTCTGATCCACCAAAAAACATGGCCGCCAGCGCAGAAGATAGTTTAACATTGGACCCAATGGGAAAAGCATATATATGCTATTTCCTCTGAAGCTTTAGAAGCAAATTGAACCAAACTTTACAGGAATGATGTATAGAAGGTCCTTTACTTAGATTGCCAAAATTTTCCTGATTGGCCAAAAAACATGGCTGCCAGCGCAAAAGGTAGTTTAACATTGGACCCTATGGGAAAAACGCATTTTTGACTATGTCCTCAGAAATGACTGAAGCAAATTGAACCAAACTTTACAGGAATGATGTATAGAAGGTCCTTTACTTAGGTTGCCAAAATTTTTCTGATCCGCTGAAAAACATGGCCACCAGGACAGAAGATAGTTTAACATTGGACCCTATGGGAAAAACACATTTTTGACTATGTCCTCAGAAATGACTGAAGCAAATTGAACCAAACTTTACAGGAATGATTTATAGAAGGTCCTTTACATAGATTGTCAAAATTTTTCTGATCCGCCAAAAAACATGGCTGCCAGCAGAGAACATAGTTTCACATTGGACCCTATGGGAAAAGCATATATTTGCTATTATTTCCTTTGAAGCTACTAAAGCAAATTGAATCAAACTTTACAGGAATGATGTATGGATGGTTCTTTACTTAGATTGTGCCAAAAAAGATGGCTGCAAGCACAGAACATAGTTTAACCCTATGGAAATAGCATATATTTGCTATCTCCTCTAAAGCTACTGAAGCAAATTGAACCAAACTTTATGGGAATGATGTATGGAAGGTCCTTTATTAGATTGACAAATTCAAATTGCCCGTTTCATTTACAATTAAGGCAAAACACTTTTAAAATCTCGGAAGCTGAAATTTCATTGGACAATAAATGTTACAACAGTGGCTCATTCACATATGCCCCTAAACGGTGTTTCCTCAGATCTCCCACTCCGCGCCTATATCAAAAATGGGGGAGCAAGTGAGAGATGTGATTTTAATCAGATTGAAAAAAACTGTGAATGGTACATATAGTTCTACAGTGATTTCCTTAGCCATTCTGTCTGATATAAACAGTGCATTTTTTCATCACTGGAATACAAATTTGCTTTAAAAGCATTTTAGTCAGGTGAGCGATACAGGCTCAGCCACACTGAGCCTCTGGTTAGTCATTTCTGTTGTCAATAAATGAAGGTTTTGGTTGAAAATATTGTTAAATCTGTTTGAGTTGATAAATACAGAATGACAGATAATAACAAAAATAACGTAAGAATGCGGTTCTTTCTACTATCACACAATAGGAGATCAAGGAAATAAAAAGTTATGATTGATCTAGTACTAGAGGTACTTGTTAGTCATTTCTTTTGTCAATAGATGAAGGTGTTGGTTGAAAATATTGTTAAGTCTGTTTGAATTGATAAATTAATTTGTGTGTGAATATATATAATGGATATCCAAAATTAGTTAGTTTTTGGCTACAACTTATTTTGGTGGTAGATACTTATTTTTAACTAGGTAATTAAAAATTAATTCAAAAACAAAATGCCCTTGGATCACAATCGGCCAATGTGTTCAACAACAATACCAACAGGTGACTAAACATGATGAACAAAAATCATCTTTCATTTATGTCATTATCGATTACAGAATGACACTTGTTTCTGTGAAAAAATAATTTTACAAATATTTGTACTAGTTAACTGATCTATTACTGTATTACAGATATTGAGCTACTTGAATGCATATTTTTATAATCATAATCAGATTTTAAACATATTTAGTGTGAAAAGTTTTTTCATTTCTTAATAGGATTCTCCATTGTACCATCTGATACTTGCTAATGTTGGGGAGTGTGTGGTATCTTGCTACTCCTTCTGGTCTCTATATATTCTTCCCATTGTAGGATCACCCAGAGTATAACTGGAATACTTAGAGCTATTTGGAGTTAATTTCAAATGGCTTCTTTAAGCTAGACTTTTGATAATCATTATATACTGGTTATGAAAAAGATGATTGTCCTGAATTTGCTAAATATTGTCATTGCTTTAAATTAAACATAGACATAAGGTATGAGATATCACAATGCTACAATGGTGAACTCCAGTATCACATGCATTCAAATAAATGTTTCATTATTATCTTTTTTCTTTGGAATTTATTTTATATATACATTTTAACTGACTACAGATTTTTGTAGTACATACCTTTATCTGAAACTTAAAACAACATGGTATTCATTTTTACAGACATGCTGCTCATCAGTCGGCTTTATAATTAAGTCAATGCATCATCAGATTGGTGGCACAAAATGTATTTGTTTTCTTAAAAAAAAAGTTATTGTCTGTAGTTACTAACATGCCTCAGCAATCTAACAAACAAAATAATTTCAGTCATACTGGATACTCTAGTTCCTGTAGATAACCCTTATTCAAAGAGCCAGTGTCATTGCACAAGTATAAAGTAGTTTAGGACTAGATAACTCCTGCACAAATCACACAAGACATGTACATATGTAACATAGAAGAAGCATGAAAAGAGGTTATATATTGATCAATTAAATCTTTAAAGTCTTGGAAATTGTCTTGCTGACAAGAAAAGCTTCCATGATGGGATATGAACCAAAACGTTTTAAAGTGTATTAAATTGGTGGCTACTGGTCTGCACATATAAACCCTCACAAGCATTTTTCAGTTAAAATTGTTTGTGTGAGCTAGTGTTGTAGATAATGTATATAGTAAAACCTTGATTCATTGCCACCATTTGTCTAGTCAAATTTTGGTGTTAATATAAAGGGGTTCATGATAAATTTAGATAAACTAAATATAGAAGAAATGGGTTTTGGTACTTCAAAATACTAAAGCATAAATTAAAGTGGCAAAGTTATCAAGGACCATTATAACTAGGCTATATTGTACTTTTATATTGATTGATATAAATGTGTTTTATGATTGAGTGTTACCATTCCATTAATGAGATGACTTGTTGTGTATTTTAGGAAGAAGAAAGAAATGGGGATGTTAAGGACACACATTGGCTTAAAGAAGAAAAACAACATCCAAGACCATCACATCAAACACATCATAAAGATACTAAAGAAGAGGTATTATATCATATATAAATTAGTTAGACAGGAAGCGCTTACCCTTTCAGAGCACCAAGTCTCATTTCATTGAGGAAGTTCATGTGTTTAACTTACAGTACAGGCCTGTCGAAAGTTTAACACTAAGCTAATGAATAGGGGCAAATCAGCAGCTCATTTCAGCCCCTTGTTAGCTATATTATATATTTTTGGCAGCTGTAATCTATTTCTTGACAGCTTTTCAGTCAGTAGTTATTCAAATCTTGACAGCTGAGCTTCGACTTCTTTCCGATAGCTCAGTGTTCAACTTTCGACAGGTTTGTGTTGAAATTTACCAGTTTTCAAAGTCTTTGTTTTGTTTTTCGCAACTCAATCAACTTGAATTTTAACCTGCTCTCGTGGTGTCTGCATGGATTTATGCAGATAAATAGAATTGTGTATACTGTGAATTCATTAATTTTCGTGGTGTTCCAATTTTCGTCGTTTTCGTGGATACCTTGACCCACGAATTTACATGTCAACGAATATATATGTACAGTAGAACTTCGATGGCTCGAAGTCCATGGGAGTTTGGCCAAGTATTCGAGCCATCTGCGACCGACCATCGAGAGGCGATCTTCATTAGATTTAGGTTTCAGTCACTTTAAAAATATTAAATTCACAATTATATCTCGAAGTTTTCAAGCATCATTTGTAAATAAAATGTTGAATTACGAACGGCAAATCTATCGATATCGACAATTCATTTGAATTAAATAAATTTGATGAAAAGTAAAAGTAAATAACAACAATTGACGATATAAAATAAACTTACTTTATTATCGTTACGGTATTGTCGGTTATTAATACTGTAAACCGTGTTTTTTTAGCGGCAGTTTTATTTTAGCGCAATTGGCGGTAAGAGTGTCAGCGCTAAAATAAAACTGCCGCTAAAATTACAACATGAAAGGTCAATACTGTACATCGCTGCTGTGACTATGAATATGTATGGACGCACGTTAAATGGTTATATAGTCAGTATTAAAATAATAATAGTTCTGAATGACACTGGTATGGCTTCCATCGATATACCCGCATATGATAAGTAATTAGGGATTAATTACCCAGACCGGGTAGACTGACCACCGACAAACGGATAAATTAGGGAACACTGGCATAGCTGTTAATTACTGGCTATTGTATGTGATACGTATAATCTGACAAGTCTCCTGTTCAGGTAATTAATTTTAATTTACCAGTAGTTGGCTTCAATCATTAAAATATTAACAGTTATATCAACAAATTAAACCCGTTATGCGAAAATTGTTTATTTTTTCTGTTATGTCGGCAACATAATATAAATCCTAATTATTGACCTCTATAATGATCTAAGTGGTTGTTATGGGGGATACATCGACAGTGTGTCGAAACATTTGTATTTTAAAAAAACAGTTGGTATTTAAATGAATAAAAACAAAATATAAATATTTATTCAGTAAAATGTCTAATCGATGAGAGGGCCAAATTATGATGAAAGCTTCCTGCAGACATCTGTCAGTCTAGTGACTTCCTGGGTCAGTTACGGAGATTTTCTCTCAGTAAAAGTCAAACAAATTAAAACACAATTACATCTTTTTATTATTTTCTTTTAACCTGGCATCCCCTTCTCAAATTATATTTTTTTGGCTAAAAGTTGTGGGTTTTAGGGGAGAAAATACGGTATTTTGAAAACAGTTCAGATTGGAATTGATTACGCTAAAATTAAACTGCGCTAATATGTTTACCAGTCAACAATCGCTAAAATAAGTATGCGCCAATATAAAGCGGTTTACAGTAATCACCGGAACTACCGGTAATACACATTGCCGTGCGCAGTCCAATGAAATGTAAATAACAGAATCTGAATATTCTATGATGAGGTAAAAAGTCACTCATCTGGCGTGGACTCGGGTGTTTTACCGATCAAGCACCCGCTGGTCGTAATCGGATTAAGAGATTACTGAACTGATCACGGTTTATTACTAATCTTGAGGAACACTCCATGTTCCAGACGAGTTATTTCGTTTCGCTCTATTACTTTCAGTGAAATCTGTATCATGGCTTCACTTTGTGTTTTGTTTACAAGGGCTGACCACATGTCATTTTTGAGCGAAAGAAATTGAATTTTCATCAAATTTACACCTTCGAGAAATATTTATTTGATCGGAAACCAGTTAAATCTGGGATCATCTTGGCTCAATGAATGAGGTCATTTTTCATTCTACCTTTACGCAAATATCTAATGAAGAAATTGATTTAATTTTTATCATTATTTTTTTTTCAATTTTTTTACCCGGGTGCCTGATTATTAGCTCACCTTAATGATTTATTTCGATTACCTTTTGCATAAGACTGATTTTTACTCACCTGTTTACATGTATGTAGAGTCGTCAACGGTTCGCCGATCTTCAAAGGAAGTCACGGACAATAGAAGAAGATATAAACAGGTGCTTTATCCACGAATTTATCATCCCACGAAATTGTATTTTTTCTCAGAACCACGAAAATTGGAGCCCACGAAATTAAATGTATTCACAGTATATCAGACTGTTTTATCATAATCTTCACGAATTTTTGACATTTTTGTTTACTTGCTTACTTCAATATTTTTAGCTCACCTGAGCCAAAGGCTCAGATGAGCTATTGCAATCTATCACCGTCCGTCGTGCGTAAACTTTACATTTTAATCTTCTCCTCCAAGACTATTGGGCCAAATTTGATGAAACTTGGTAATTATCATGCCTGGGTAACAGCCTTTCAAAATTGTGTTTGGGGTTTGGCCACGCCCAACAATATGGCTGCCGTTACTAAAAATAGCAAAAAGACAAAAAAATCTTCTTCTCTGAAACCAAAAGGTGCAGGCAAATTTTGATTGGATATTTGATTTCAGCATACCTGGGAACATTAAAATTGTGTTTTTCATAAAAATCAGATCTAAAATAGGTTACGCGTTTTTTGCGTAAAATTACGTAATTTTTAAAATGAGACATTTATTGTTATAACTTCATAACGGCTGAAGATAATTGTATGGAGTTTTCACTGTTGATCTTGTCTTGCAATTTTCTTCCAAATGATGTCAAGGTCGAAGGTCAAGGTCATGTCCCAGTTTTTGACCTTTGATAAAAAATGCTATTTTTTCAACATTTCTTGTGATAATGGCGTAGGATTTTCAGTTATTTGTAGGTATTGACATGACGATCATTTTGATACATAGATCAGGGTAATGGGTTCAAAGGTCAAGGTCACAGATGTCCAAGAATACCAAAATAGTTAATTATCTGCAAAACTATGAATTTTTTGTATAGGCATGTACTTTAGAATATTGTAGGTAATGGCACAATGGTCATTTTGATATATGAATAAAGGTCATGGGTTCAAAGGTCAAGGTCACAGATGTAAACAAGTACTGAAATGGTTAATTATCTCAAAAACTATAAACTTTTTGTATAGGCATGTATATTGGAATATTGTAGGTATTGGCCTAACGATCATTTTGATATATGAATGAAGGTCGTAGGTTCAAAGGTCAAGTTCATAGACACTAACGAATACTTAAATGGTTAATTATCTCAAAAACTATAAAGTTTTTGTATAGGCATGTATATTGGAATATTGTAGGTATTGGCCTAATGATCATTGTGATATATGAATGAAGGTCATAGGTTCAAAGGTCAAGGTCATAGCTGCAAACAAATATTTAAATGGTTAATTATCTCAAAAACTATAAACTATTTGTATAGGCATGTATATTACAATATTGTAGGCATTTGCACAACGATCATTTTGATATATGAATGAAGTTCATAGGTTCAAAGGTCAAGGTCATAGATGCAAACTAATACTTAAATGGTTAATTATCTCAGAAACTATAAACTTTTGGTATAGGCATGTATATTAGAATATTGTAGGTATTGGCCTAACGATCATTTTGATATATGAATGAAGGTCATAGGTTCAAAGGTCAAGGTCATAGATGCAAATGAATACTTAAATGGTTAATTATCTCAAAAACTATAAACTTTTTGTATAGTCATGTATATTGGAACAAGGTACGTATTGGCCTAACGATCATTTTGATAAATGAATGAAGGACATAGGTTCAAAGGTCAAGGTCATAGATGCAAACGAATACTTAAATGGTTAATTATCTCAAAAACTATAAACTCTTTGTATAGGCATGTATGTTGGAATATTGTAGGTATTGGCCTAATGCACATTTTAATATACAGATGTTTTAGCTGTTTATAAATAATATATTGTAGCTAGACTTTAGATATGTTATATATAGCATACTTATATAATAATTATTATAATTAATTTGCAAAAATACTTGCATATTATTGGCCCTTACTGCTGAAAATTTTGATATTCTCTTTTATTAATGTCATTGACCATTGAACCTCTGCATAAGATATGTACTCTTCCTCAGGTGAGCGTTAAGGCCCATGGGTCTCTTGTTTTCCATTGTTGGTTGACAGCAAATCGAAAGTTAAATCTCTACAATTATACACACAGCTTGTTACTCTCCATATAAAACCCACTGCAATAATTTGATGATTCGCTGATTTACAATATGTAATGTGGAACATTAAATTGCCATCGTCTCTGATGAGAAAAAATGTTATATATCCTGTAATTATCCTGTCAATTATTTGCCTACATGGTGTCAGTACTGCATAAATAAAGTTGTTCCTAAAGTCTCTAGTTAATACTTCTCGTCTTTAAACAGATTTTAGTTGTTTGTCACTTAAATACCATACTTAGTTTACATTTACTGTTATTTCAGACATCTATTAAAGATAAATATCATGGTGCACCACCAGCCAGACCACCAGAACCAAGTCCAGGTAAATTACTTATACCCCTTAATGATTCTGTTTTTGTACAGCGTGAACAAAGTGAACGCGTACATTGTTGTCACTTTCTTCCAAGATATCGAGCTTCTTTGCTATGAAATTATAAGATATGAGTACACCTGGAAATAGTGCGCCTGGTAAATGAGCGTGAAAGAAGTATATATGTTTTATCGTGAGATATGTATTCTGAGACGGGTAATGCATTTGGTTACATATGCACATTTGGAATAAATTTTCGGAATACATTTCGGAATCTAGTAAAATATTGCGACGGGGTGCATCTAATAATTTCTGCAATTTGGCGAACTGATATCATGTTTACAATAAAAAGTAGTTCGAGAAGTTTGCGTCCTACGATGTAAAATCATAACTTTTTAAGAAATAACAGCAACGGCAGGTTGTTTAATTAATTCTTCGTGAAATCTACGGAAATTTAAATTTATTTTGAAGGTTATGATAACGTATTTTAATGTTGAGGCAATTGTGTCATATTTTAAAATGTTTATCGATTAGATTTTACTTTCGTGAAAGGGAGATAATTCGTACAGTGTTGTGTGTAAATTTCAAATACAGTCGTTTTACCAGTTCCGAACAGGGTTTTATATAAGCGCTGCGGCAGACGTCATCCACAAGCACAGGAAATAAAATTTATGTGGTGTAATAATACAAATATTTACTGATTCCAAAATATCGACACCTGTCCTCAAAAACACGTGGTAGTAAGTTTTCTTGAAAAAAGCATTTTCGTGATCACGATTTGTTTACATCGTTAAACTAGGTCACCAACAATCGGAAGCGTTCAAGTAGAAGCAAATTGAGAAAGTTATTTTGCGATTCCTTTAATTGAACGGGATTGAAATTTTAGATTATTCGGTAGTAAAAATTCGGAACTGGTAAAACAACTAAATGATCCAGTTATGCATACAACCGCTAGAATGTACCCCCTCATAGCGACGGTAGGATCTGCAAAACTCTATTTTCTCTCTATCCGAGATGACAAAACGATCGGGTACAACTTTTTTAAATTTTAATTACCGATTGTCTTTTTCATATATTTATGAAATTAATTTTTTCTACCATTTAATTCAGCAATACATGGTTTGGTACATAAAAATTTGTTTTTTTTCGGTTATATTCTGTCTTGCCACAACACAATTTTCCCAACTACGCTGTACAACAGCACGACAGTGCTATGTTTATAAAAAATAATAATATCTAAATATGTAATTTGTAAACATCCAATTTTGATACTAAAATTGTCTCTTTCTGGTTACTTTTTGGGTTTGTTTCTTGAAAAAAATGAAAGAAAGCAAAGTTTTTTTCTTGTCTGCACAGTTAATATAGTATGGAATAGGTCTGAAACCCTAGCATAAATTTACAAATTACCAGTACATGAAGTTAATGACAGGCTTGTGTACTAGCCTACATGTATATTGCAAACTCTGTACACCATTAGTAGAATAATATATTCTCAACATACCTAAAAAAGGCCAGCCTAGGTTAGCCCGCTACAAAGTTTTATGTAACTTTTCTTGTAACAATGGCTCTCTTCTTGGTTGAACACTGAGCATATTACAAGGTTTACAATTTATGAAGATATACACAGTATATATTATATTTATTACAGGTAATGCAAGTATTCTGGCAGCTATCGATGAGCTTAAGAAGGAAATTAGAGAACTCAAAGCAAATAGTGTATCAAAGGCTCAGTATGAAGACCTAAAGTCTGAAAATGAGAGATTAAAACATGAAATAGAGACAATTAAACATGCACACTCACGGAAATTTAAAGATCTTATGTTAGAGGTTGACGAGGAAAAGAAAATACGACTTAGTACGCAAGTGGAAATAGACAGAATTAGAAAACTAGTGACTGAATCTCATGTTTAGTATATGTACCTTATATGTATACAAATATATTATATATATGTATGAATGATGTATGTAGGTCTGTCTTCCACTGTCATGGTTCATCTTCTAATTTACCAATGTTGGCACTTTTACAGTACTTACTGGTTAGGATAACAAAATTTATGCCATTCATTGGTAAATTAATATAGCTGCTATCCTACATAATGGCGGGCACTGGTGGGGAAAATAAGCTGCTAGCTAGCTCGTAAATAGCAGATTAGACTGGCATGATTTTAAAATTCTGTACAGCTATTTCCAGAGCTTTCATATAACTGGGTAAATTATATAAGGTCTGGCTAATTTTACATCTGTTACTGGAATTCCTATTAGAAACGCTAACAAATGTGGCATTAAGGACAAGATTTACATTAATATATAAGACATAGTTTTATTGGTTTTATATATCATAAGTTTAATAGGAATATAAAAATATATTGTTAATCACATTATTACAGCTTTTTGGAAGATCAGATCATTTGTATAGGGACTAAGGAGTGCATTAAGGCAAGATTGGACATGAATTGGTAGCATAACTGTCATCCATATTGAGGCCATAAAATAGTCAAAGAAATTATATGATAGGATTTGTGCAAATAAAAGACATGAAATTTCAAGTATAATTTTTGCCAATTAAATTTATTTGTCTAGCATGTTCAAACGGAGAACTCTTTTATTGGTATTGCCTTGTCTAGAGTGTCCATACAGGATGCTTACATTGGTCTACTTATGTTTTGTATCCTCAAACAAGATGTTGTTCTCTCTTGATTATTTGACTTTTTAAAACCTGACTAAGAATTTAACAACATATTTTTGTTGAGTCAAGAAACTGGGAGGGGGGATGTCAAATTGAGCCATTACTTGCCTTTCAGCATTAGGTATGCAATCCTTAGTACTACATGATTTGATTCTGACAATTTAGCTTAGATCTTCATGTAAGAGTATGCTGGCCATCCATTCCCATTGTAATACATAATAATATATTACAATTTGCTTAAGTTAGGAGGGAGGATAGATGTTTTTGTTGTGTTATAATGAATTCACTGTGATAAAGTTTATTAGTAACTTGAGGTTACCATAACAACATCTAATCATAATATACATATAAATGTGATCTATTGTTAGTTAGGCTTTTGTCTCATGAAGCTTAGATAGTTCCGTCATAAAGATATATGTGTCAAGATATGTGTTTAACGATAAATGTAAATTCTAACTCTGATTGTAACCAAATTTTTGCCAAAAAATAGACAAGAAGTCTGCAGAAATCTTAAAAAACGCACAACAAGAGTACTAGTATTTGGTCTAATCAGCAAAATACAAATGTGATTTAGTTACAGAAAAAAAAGGAAAGTTTAAACATTTTGTAAGATCGAAAGAGATTTTTCTTGTAATGACTGTTTTCATAATGTAATGAATATATGAATCTAAGTATCATCACTTTGGATTTGCTGACTAGTGATTGGTAAAATTGTTTATATCGGATAAATATGTCAGTATATAAATGTATCATTATCACTTTGGCTCACTGCTTAGTGATGATGATAAGTCATTTGTTTTGGATAGATACAATATTAAATTCTATGTAATATTGTTTATGAAATGATTGATGGGTTTATTATTTTGAATGTGTATATCTTGTATGCTTTCAAGTTTCAACTTGGAAAAAAAGAAGAAACAGGGTTGTGTATTGAATCTATAACAGTATTTTTATCCATTACAAAGTGATGGCTGTTAAAATAGTATACTGCTACACTAACTATAAGTTCTAATTTAAATAATTTTATGAAATATTTTGATGGTAAATCAAAAAATATTAAAACATAAATTTCAATAAAAATTGATGTACTATATTGAAATATACATAGGTTTGACCATTAAAAATTCCAAAATTGAATTTTGATGAAATAAATGTATTATACTGAAATATACGTAGGTTTGACCATGTCTTAGATTTCAGCATTATGTTTTGTAATGTATCTACCTGATACATGTATTACCTTCTGTATTATTATATAATAATGTATAACACTTGTATTACCAGTAACTACATCAGATCTTACTTTAATTTTGATCAGATTTACCCACGGATATTGAAAATTCAAATACAGCAACATGTTTGAAAAAATCTCATATTATTTTTGTTTACATCATTAATATTTCATGTTTTCTTATTCAAATTACAGTATATATATAAATGTTTATTTTTTATCCTATTTCATGATCATAATGATTAATTAAAATTGTTTGACAAATAGATTAATTAAATTTAATGGAATATAGATGAGAAAACATTTTGTAATTAAACGATTATAAGAATTTTAAAGTTAAATATACATATATATTATTTTACTTCTATGTAACAATTTAAGACAAATTCGATATTTCTTCATGTCAAGAGTTACAAATACTCATTAGTGGCTTATATATAAATATATAAGTATATGCTTAGCTTGCAGGGTCTTTGCGTCATAGTCACTCTAAAACTTTCAGATCACTAACAAAGAAGTTGTTGTTTTGGCTGAGTTTGAATAAAAGTGTTCAGTTATTGGTTAGAATTGTTTAACCAGGGTGTGGTTCACACAGTGTTCAGATATTTGAATTGTTTACTGGTAACCAATATGTGGTTCACATAGCGGATTTCTTACATGTATCACTTGATAGCCCTAACATTTGTGTGAGACAGTTGTATCTTCTGGACTGGAAATCCAAAGGTGTTTTTTTTTTTTTTTTTTTTTTTTTTTTTTTTTTTTTTTTGCAATTTCTCTGAATAATAATATTTGTATGAGACACTTTTTAATTTTTTTGTCTAAAGGAAGTAATAATGTTGCAGTCAAGCATTATGGGATATCATGTGATACATGTATAAAATTCATTTTTGTCTTCAAGTCTTAAAACAGGGCATTTTTCTAGAAAATAGATATAAGTATTTTACTATAAGACATAAACTTGTAAATTGTATGGTGTATTTTGTCATATTTTATCTCAGCTTCACTGAATATAGCTGTAATTGTTAAAAATTTTTATCACCTTTATGCTATATCATTTAAACACTGTTTAAAAAATTTCTGGTGTCAGGATAGCACAAATCAAGTTCTTACTGAAACATAGATGAAAAAATTCTACTACATTTTACTGATATGCAAAAGGATAACTACTCTAAGTAAACCTTGTTCATTTCAACTCCAAAATGATGTCATTGAGTCATGTAAGATTATTGCCACTTCTTGGAGTGGTTGAAGCTATTTTGTATGAGAAAATAGAATGGGTTTTCCTGATCAACTTCCAAAGGGAGGATGGGAACATAGATTTCATTAGAAATTCAACTGACAGACAACATGAAATGAATCCAAAATGTTGATCCTGTGATTTATATACACGGAAAATTTGTGTCATTCTGAACACGTTTCTGTATTTACATGTGTCCTAGAAAGATGTTGTTACGAGTAAAATTATGGATGATGAAACTGATTAATGCTTGGATGTATTATTGTTATTTTTTTTATTATTTTATTCATAAATAGCATGTTATATTATTTTTTTGAAAGTTTATAAACAGATTTAGATATGACATTTGAAATGTCAATGTTATATGTATAATATTAACTATTTCATTCACACTTGGTATTTTTGTGAATATTTTTCGTCAGAATTTATTAAAACTTTACTTATTGTTCAGATTTAGGAGAAAAGAAATACACAGGCACATTGTCTTATTGTACATTATGCAAATTTATTTAAAAATTTTTATGTACATAAAGAATTTTTTTTTCTTTTTTTGACATTGTATAAATGTATTTGGAAAGTTAAAATGAGGTGTACTGACACATTTTTTTGTCCATGGTTACCACCATAGCACATTGTCTATGGTTACCACCCATAGCCTGTCGTCCATGGTTACCACCCATAGGATGTTGTCCATGGTTACCAACATAACACATTGTCTACAATTACTGCCCATAACATGTTATAGCGCCATAGCATGTTACAGTAAACGTAACAACTTTTGTTGGTATTATATCATAGTTATTTATCATGTATGGTTAGTTTCATATTTTGTGTGTCAGTAACTAACATGCTGAATTATGCCTTACTGTGCAGATATTATAAGTTATCGCTCTCAACCCATATTACATTTTCTTACACTATAAATGCCATATTAGGTAACTTTCACACTCTATAATAATTTTACCACAAATGAAATTCTTCAAATACAATGTAAATGGAAGAAAAATATGTTAATTTGGAAAGGGTGAACCCTACAGTTTTGTAGAAAATTGATAAGTCAGTGCACTGTTATTGTTTATTTGTAAACATAATTTGGGAAAGGGTAAACCTATGGTATGGTATTTCATCCTGCAAAACTTATTAAGAAAGGCATTATCTCTTTGAACAGATCTCTTTGAATAATTGCATGAACTGTGTTTTGTACATTGAGTACTGAATGTCTTTTTGTTTATATACACATATATAGAATATGTCTGTAATGTCACCTTACATGTATATGTCTCAGGTATGAAGACTTTATTAATTCCAAAAGATAAATGCTTTTCTTCAAGTTCCTAGTCAGATGTTTAAAATATTATCTCATGTTGTTTTATTTTTTTTTTTTTGAGTTTTTGAAACATCATTGTCTCCCCTTGTCAAATTAGGAAAATCATTTAATTGCGTATAGAAAGAAATTGCTACACTTCTAATGTGAAGTGAATCCTTTTATGTTGAGAAGTTCTGTAATAAAGCATACAGGTAAAGCACCACAGGTATGAGTATATTGTTGGGCACCATGTAATCATTGGAATTTTGGTTTTAAAATGTGAAAAATTATCTCAAGTCAAATGAGTTAGTGATCTAAAATCAGATGAATTAATGTGTGAATGTGTTGTTGTATTAAGCTGTATCAGCATTATTACAATTATTTGTGGCTAAATAAATTCATGGATCTAAACTTGCCTAGTAAGTTAAATAATGAATGATTCAAGTATGTTCAATTCTGAGAAGCATCTACCCTGATAAATTAGTTACCGTAATTCAATTGACTTATAATAAAACATGTTTACTGGTAGTTCAATATTGTTTTGCTAACATCATCTTCATTCTGAGATGATATATTTTATACACATGCTTGTAGGATTTGTAAATCTCAATAGCATGATATTATACTATTCCAAACACTTGATTAAATTATGCTTATCTGTATGCTAGGTAATTAGTCAATTTTATACTGCTTTTACTCAATCAACTTTAGTTACAGTTACGCTTGTTTATAACTACTGCAGCAGCTTCTGTCTGTATTATAGTGCTTAATGCCATAGTGGATAGATTTACTCAAGTGCTTTGTTATTGTTTGATTGTTTTAAGTACAGGAAAACTTAAGTGCTTTTGGGTATTTAGAAATAGTTTTTATTTTTACAATCAGGAATCATTATTTTGCTCAGCATATCACATGTAAATTGGATATTAACTTACTGTTAGTGCACTTGTTATCGTCAAGATATGTTAGAGGTACAAAGTTAGACCTATCTGTGTTACTACTGCATTTCACTTTCTTTGTTACTGTATTTCTTTATTTTAATCTGTAAGAACTTGGGCCTCCCTATGGGATAATTTTATGTACAATGTACAAATTTACAAAAAATTGTCATTATTATTTTTTGTGAATTTTTAGTTCTCATTTTCTTTTTAACAGAATAAAGTAAACTAATATTAATCAAACATATGGCCTGTTAATAGAGACCTCGAAGTATACCAGTTTCATTATATTCATACATTCTGGAGGAATTCAAAATTGTGAAAATAGTGCCATGTCATGTTTGAACCCTCTGGTGAAAATTCCATTTCTTCTTTTGTACAATGTATACTGGTAATCATGATTATATTGTAGTGGTAAATAAATGTAATCTGACATGGCAATTCCATTTTGTTGCCCATAAGACACTTGTTTTTTGTCAGAGACAGTCCTGGTAACTTGGAGATTAAAATGTGATATTGCTGAAAATAGATTATTACCAGTACATTGTATAATCATGTGTTCATTCTGTAGCTGTTAATTCTGTTTTACATGGTGGCATTAAAAGTAACTCTTGCCAAAATATTCATGGGTACAAAACAGTAAATACTGTTTGATTAATGTTATGTTTGATGGCACAGAATTTGAGTCTCAAAATAGTCTGTAATAAACATATTTATGTATTTTGTATAGTAAGCTTTTAGATCAAAACATTCCACCTTAAGTTGTAAGATAATTATACATGTCATTTTATACCGTAGACAACTTTATTATGTAGTATTTAAGTTATCAAAGCTGTTGTAGAATTTAACAACTATGTATGACATGTTATCAAATATGTTTTAGAATTTACCAACTATATGTTTAAGTTATAATGATGTCAAGAATGTATTATGTATTTTCATGTACGCCTTGAGTTATCAATCTGTTTACCAACTACGTGTATTCTAATGAACTAGAAAAGGGAATAGGGTTAATTTATCTATAGAAATATTAGGTGTTTTGTAGGAGAAATGATAAAGAACTTAGAAAATACAGGTTTGTTACGGTGAAGGTATAGGGTGAGTTCACAGAATCAAAATAAAAATTTATAGACACCAATTAGATTTTAAGATAGGCATACAGAGCTTGATAAAAATTAAATTATAAAAATAGAAAATAAACTTATAAATTTTCTGGGTTTAGCTCTTCCAGGAAACAAGATAGTTGAAATACAGATTTTTGTATCTTATATTTTCATGTTTGTCACACGGTGATGAAAAACATTTGTTTTACGCGATTTGTAGTACCGGTATTTATCAAGCAAAAAGATTAAAAGAGTTTTATCTATGCCAAATTAAAACCCTTTAACAGATATTTACATGTATCATTAATAGTGCAGAAGGAAATTATTTTCAGCTAAATCTCATACATTCTCAGAATTAGTTTATTGGGTCAGAATTATGTTCAAGAAAATCTTGTGCATTCTCCACATTATTTTGAATTGGGTCAGAATGTTTCTTTGTTCTTTTTTTTATATTTTACTTTATAAATTTAGTTTATACAAAATACGAACAAGGTAGAGAAGAAACAGTAGTTTATATAATTTGACATTGGAGTCAGTTTTTGTGTTGTGACATATCTCACTTATTATTATTATTTGTATATACAAGGAAATATAACATTCCTAATTTGTAATTGTATATTTATACAATAAAATACAATATTTATTATTATTTATATTGCGTCTTGTTAGTTGAACACCTAATTTTCCTCAAAATACATTTTACCCACTATGGTAGCTCGGTTGTAGCATGCTGGCTCAGCAATATGTAGTAGGTCAAGGGTTGAAGCTCCATCAGGTCTCACTAAGATTTGGAAATACCAAGCACTCAGCATTATAAAATGAAAGTCACAGGGGTTTCCTTTTAAACTGATGTCTATGTCATGAAAAGCCTGATTCAGAACACTATAGAAACCTCCCTGCACATTAATTAGGTTTAATGCACTACAAGGTCAACATATCTGGCAGTTCACCTTAAGCCCATGACATCTTGTTATAAGTGAAATATTCTTGACTGAATGACTGAATGCAGTCCCCTATTAATCAAAATACATTTTGGAGTTTATGGTAGATTACTTTTTGGTAGCTCTATCTTGAAGCTGCAGCTATTAGGGCAGGTCAGTTGATACATATCCCAATTAATAATCAGGTAGAACCAAAACTTAATACATGACTGTTCATTCTTCAAACACTCTGCATTTAGAAATCAGTAACCTACCCCTTTGGATGAGGCATTGAAATTGATACTCAATACCATGTAAACACTTCTGTCTGCATCTTGACAGTAGACTTTTGAAACACAACACCTGATGAGACCTGAACAACCAATGTCCATGTGACATGGTAAACGAGACCTGAACAACCAATGTCCATGTGACATGGTAAACGAGACCTGAACAACCAATGTCCATGTGACATGGTAAACATACACTTAAAGAACCCCTACTTATCATTACTACTAGTGCATTGCAAACAACTTAAACTGTAGCTAGTGTAATCTAAAAACAAGTGATATAATTTTAATTTGCTTACACATAAATTGCTGGCACGTCGGATATTTCAAGCATAGATTCATCAAGGCCCTCAAAAAGTTCTATGGTTGTAATCACAATATTGTTGACAAGTGTGATGTCGCTGTTAAAAAATAACCATGCATGTGTTTGATGTCACATACTTCCATGTTCCTTTCATTACCAATTTTGGTTTCATACCCTTTGGGACCACCCAGCCACACTTTCCTGGTGGAAGTTTACATGTGTAACTTAATTTGCCAGCTTACACTGTTTTTACTTTGGGGATTGTGATATAGACGGGTATGTTCTTGATGTATAACAAAACAACACAACATATACATTATATGACTTGTTTGCATATTTTAATGGCTCTAAGACAACATTCCAAATTTTATATATAATTCACAAAATGTTGACCTTCAGTGTATTCATTCAATTTCATGAATACAAATTTACAGCAATGATATAACACAAACACTGATTAATTCATGGTACATACAGTCACAATGTTTTGTTTAGAAAAGTTTGATTTATAATAGTTCATACAATGGAGAAGGAACTGCTAGTTAACACATTTTGCTGAAAGATATAGATGAAAAATACAAATGTCAAACATTAATTCTGAAAATCTTGGTTTACTTGAAATTTTGATATCAGTAAAGAATAGGCTGAATATTGTTAATGTATATTGCTTTATTTCATGGTTTTAAATTTTTGCAGCTTGACAATGACTAGTGTATTCGCGGTGTCATATTTTTGCGGTATGGTTAAAGGAAAACGACTCTAGCAAGATTAATGGGTTGGTAATACACATGTACCCATGTAGTTTCGTGGAATACACTAGATTGTGAATATAGTGAAATAAAACCACAACGATATATAAGCATTGTACAGTAAACAAAAGAAGTGTTTTCATCTGGTCTTAAAAATTGTTCATGAGGATTTCAGACATTTAAAACAAAGAACATCTATCGTTCTAAACAATATCTGCTATTACTACTAAAGAGACATGTACGTTAGTTATGCTGCAAGCTTTGTCCTCCATCAGAAAATGTATTACCTAACAGGCAACATGTAAGTTTGTTATGGGCAAACATCAAGGGTGTTCAAACTAAAACTGATTAGAGAAATCCTAAATATGCTGCTCAAATAATATAACAAAATACTAATACTTGTCCAAATCACAATCCCGAAAGCAAAGTAAAAACTTTGAAACTGGCAAATTAGGTTAAACATGTGAACTTTCACCAGGAAAATGAGGCCCAGTACTCCAGAAGGGTAAGCACCTCCTGTTTAGCTAGCTACACCTGCCATGTATATAACCAAAATTGAGTGCTAATGTAAGAGGAAAATGGAACTATGGGACATCAAAAGTATCCAGTGAAATCCTGGACACAGAGATGGCCATAAAACTTTTTGAGGGCCCAGATAACCCTAGGCTTGTAATATCCCCATCCCAGGGTAACAATTTATTTGTAAGCAGCTTGGTTTGTTGTATTAATTGTGCAACAAATACACCATAAGCAGGAGAAGCATGTATATTGCTACATAGAAAAGGAAAGTTGACAATAGAAAAATTGAAGTCATCTCATCACATTTGTAGCTTCACATGTAGCCTTTTATTAGCATCATAACTGAGATATGTCTAAATATGTAGCAGTACTTGAAGAAACAGTTGTATCTTTTATTTCATGCTCACTAAGATAGAGGGCATTCCCATAGTCTCCAAATTTAGGATTGTTAAGAGACACAATGTCATGTTTATATTTGTATGTGGAGTTGAATGATTTAGCAAGTCTTCTCTCCAGATTTAACAAGGCTCTGCATAAATTCTGCTTCATATGAATAAACAAGAGGCCCATGGGCCTGATACGCTCACCTGATAACTAATGGCTAGCTGATAGATTTAAAGAAAACATAAATACTAAACCCCAATGACTTTTTTTTACATCATGATAACCGTTGTATTAATACCTACAACATTCTAGTATACATGCCTATACAAAAAGTTAATAATTTTCAAGATAATTAACCATTTCAGTATTGTTTCACATCTGTGACCTTGACCTTTGAACCCATGACCTTTTTCTATACATCAAAATGATCGTTGTATCGATACCTACAACATTCTAATATACATGCCTATACAAAATGTTTATAGTTTTCGAGATAATTAAACATTTCGGTATTGTTTCGCATATGTGACCTTGACCTTTAAACCCATAACCTTTTTCTATACATCAAAATGATTGTTGTATCAATATCTACAACATTCTAATATACATGCCTATACAAAAAGTTTATAGTTTTGGAGATAATTAACCATTTCGGTATTGTTTCACATCTGTGACCTTGACCTTTGAACCCATGACCTTTTTCTATACATCAGAATGATCATTGTATCAATACCTACAACATTCTAATATACATGCCTATACAAAAAGTTTATAGTTTTCGAGATAATTAACCATTTCAGTATTGTTTCGCATCTGTGACCTTGACCTTTGAACCCATGACCTTTTTCTATACATCAGAATGATCGTTGTATCAATACTTACAACATTCTAATATACATGCCTATACAAAAAGTTTATAGTTTTCGAGATAATTAACCATTTCAGTATTGTTTCACATCTGTGACCTTGACCTTTGAACCCATGACCTTTTTCTATACATCAAACTGATCGTTGTATCAATACCTACAACATTCTAGTATACATGCCTATACAAAAAGTTTATAGTTTTGGAGATAATTAACCATTTCGGTATTGTTTCACATCTGTGACCTTGACCTTTGAACCCATGACCTTTTTCTATACATCAAAATGATCGTTGTATCAATACCTACAACATTCTAATATACATGCCTATACAAAAAGTTTATAGTTTTCGAGATAATTAAACATTTCGGTATTGTTTCGCATATGTGACCTTGACCTTTAAACCCATAACCTTTTTCTATACATCAAAATGATTGTTGTATCAATATCTACAACATTCTAATATACATGCCTATACAAAAAGTTTATAGTTTTGGAGATAATTAACCATTTCGGTATTGTTTCACATCTGTGACCTTGACCTTTGAACCCATGACCTTTTTCTATACATCAGAATGATCATTGTATCAATACCTACAACATTCTAATATACATGCCTATACAAAAAGTTTATAGTTTTCGAGATAATTAACCATTTCAGTATTGTTTCGCATCTGTGACCTTGACCTTTGAACCCATGACCTTTTTCTATACATCAAAATGATCGTTGTATCAATACTTACAACATTCTAATATACATGCCTATACAAAAAGTTTATAGTTTTCGAGATAATTAACCATTTCAGTATTGTTTCACATCTGTGACCTTGACCTTTGAACCCATGACCTTTTTCTATACATCAAACTGATCGTTGTATCAATACCTACAACATTCTAGTATACATGCCTATACAAAAAGTTTATAGTTTTGGAGATAATTAACCATTTCGGTATTGTTTCACATCTGTGACCTTGACCTTTGAACCCATGACCTTTTTCTATACATCAAAATGATCGTTGTATCAATACCTACAACATTCTAATATACATGCCTATACAAAAAGTTTATAGTTTTCGAGATAATTAACCATTTTGGTATTGTTTCACATCTGTGACCTTGACCTTTGAACCCATGACCTTTTTCTATACATCAAAATGATCGTTGTATCAATACCTACAACATTCTAATATACATGCCTATACAAAAAGTTTATAGTTTTCGAGATAATAATTATAATTAGAGGTAAAAAAAATTAGGTCACGACCTTCACAATTGACCTTGACCTCATTTTGAAGATACTAACAAGAAGATGTCAAAACTGAAAACCTCATGTCATTATCTGGTCAAATAGTCAAGTTATAACAATTTGAAGCTATTTTACGATTTTTTCAAAATTAAACGCAAAAACGCGTAACCTATTTTTTATCCGATTTTTACAAAATGAACAAACTATAGGCTTAAGACCCTAGAGAAGCCAAATATCACACCAGATTTTTTCTCCAATCAGTACTTTCGGAGAAGAAGATTTTTTAAGATTTTTGCACCCCTAGGTCACCTTGACCTAGTTATGGTAGCCATGGCAACGCCACGAACAAATCTGAATTGCACCGGCCTATATATACTTCTGACAAAGTTTCATTAAAAACTGTCCAGTAGTTTCAGAGGAGAAGTCGAAAATAGGTGTTAACGACGCACACACGCACACACGCACATACACACGCTGCGCTATGCCATAAGCTCACATGACCTTCGGTCAGGTGAGCTAAAAAACAAATCAGCAAGCAATGGTGCACAGTTTGTGCTCATTGGTACACTAATTGTTTGCTGAAAAATTATATTACCAAACACAACACACATGTTGTTTAGCAATAACTCCCAACATTTTGTTGATGGTTGTTCATATTACGTATTGAATTTTCAGAGTAAAATTCTTGATCAATATATGTGTTCCAATTATTCATGTAATTAAGCAGATTGTTGCATCTTACATGATCAAGTTTGGTTGAATATCTTAAATGATAAAACTATTACATGTATATTAAAACAAAGAAAATTCCCTGTAATGGGGTAAATTTTCAGGATACATTATCAGCAACAATGATTTAATGATAAACCTTCATGCAGGTTCATAATTAAAACACTTATATAGAAAGAGAAAATATGTTGAAAGTCAGATAAAGTGTCCAAAGGAAGGGGTAGAGGTAGGACATAGGTTTTCTAAATTCTAACAGGACAAGTGACAATTTGATGGCAGAGTATATGACATGACTTACACAGACCAAAGCTGACATGACTCTGATGTGAATAATCTAAGATTTCAAAAGTTGTTGATGAATTAAAAAATTCCACATCAAAACCCTTCAATAAATTTTAAATTGTTAACCATTTTAATTTAAAATTGGTAACTATTGGGTAGTTGGATTGTTTTAATAATGAATTGTGAAAACTATGGTTTATAGCCAAGATTGATAAAACTCACTTCTTTGATGATATATGATATATCAGATACAAACATCTTATACCTCAACTGGTTAGTCGTAATTTTTGTGTTATCCGTCATTTCCTGTGGCAAACCAGAGTGAGTTCTATCATTCTGACCATTGATTGATAGTTTCCAAAACTGCTGTTAAATCGGACTCTATAAGTAAGAATGAAAACATCATAATGTCACCGAGAGCACTGTCACTGGAGGATAATGATGATTGATGATGATAAAATGTAAATGTTATGTTAATATTCATCAAGTATATAGGCAAACAACAATGACCTGAATACTTGACCTTTAATTTAAATATTATGGATCAGTTCATTTATTATTAGGGGACATATGTGTTTGTTCCAAAGCATGCATTGTTTTTGTATAAACTGTGAGTCTTACTACTACCCATGTATTGGGTGGATCATCTTGTACAAATATTTATGATGAAAGGTCAAGCAGACAGGTCAATGTTGTTTGCCTACATCATTATTTTATGTACAAAATAATAACAACAACAACAATAATGACAACAATCAGTAATATTTACAACCAATAAATAAATAAATAACAAATTATATACATGTACATAAATAAAACAATCCTTAATGGTAGTTTTATAAAACACAAATAATAATTATAACAACAAGCTTTCTGACTTTCTGAAAGTATTGTTCAGGCAATACTAATTCCACTACTGGCACATGGAAAACTATGAACACTTGACCTATACATACATGTAAGTATGGTATGTACAAAGGATAGTGTAAAAAGGTAAGGGTTTAATTTGCTTGACTTTTTCCTCAACCCCGCCTCCCCCTTAACTTCACGATGAAAGTCAATTAATTTTGTCAAAAATCAGTATCAGTAGATGTTAACAAACTTCAACTTTATCTGTAACTCATGATGGTACACTCACATAAAGTTTGGGTTAATATTTGCAAGCATTTAGAAAAAATAGTGGAAAGTGTGAGTGTGTGACAGATGGCAGACGGGTTGGGGGTGACGGGGTGGGGGTGATGGGTTGGGTGGAGCGCAAACCTACTGGTATAGTCCCCATCAGCAATGCTGCTAGGGGACCAGTAATAAGTAAGCTAGAATCAACACAAGTAATATAAACATGCATAGCAAATAAACAAAAATCTCTAATAAAATCATAATAATTAAAACAATTTTTGTGTGGTTTGACTTAAACATATGTGTATGAAATGATATAAAACAAAATCAAAATCAAAAACTGCCACCTCCCTTATCACCACTGCCACCTCCCTTATCACAAAAGTATTCTGAAGCCCCAAAGTCAGCTTCTCCTATGTTATTCTTTACAAACCTCTTGATTTTATACCAGCAAACCCACCAAAATATGACAACAAAATATAGCTTAATTCAAGTTCTTTGATCTCTTAGATACAAAATTAAAAAAGACCATATCTCTATACACACTTTAAAAAAATCAACCAGGCCAATGGTTTCAAACAAAACAATGAAATAAAACAACAAAAGAACAGACTAGTTTTCTGTACATCTACTAAATACCAAAACTTAAAACATGTTGGGTTATACTTAGTAAGTATACGGACATTTATGTCAAGTTATAACTTGAGTTTGTTAACGACTTTGTACAAAAACAAAATCAAATAAGCAATAAATGCTGTTATAATGGACAAGGATGTACATGTACTTATACATGTATATATATAATGTTAACTACCGTACATCACACTATTAATATACGATACTGGCCACAGATAAAACAGACTGTTTACATTTTATACAGTAAAACCTCGTTAAAACGTACCTCCAGAATTAACACATTTTCTCGCTTAAAACCAACCCTGGGGTAAAACAAGCACCCCATAGTGCACCCTTAACATCCCAGCAATATTTATACTTGAAGCACATAACCCACATCCAGATTCTACTGTCAGGTGAGTGGACATTTTACCATTTTGAATTAATTGTGTTACCTCAATTATCACAAGAGTATTTTGAAGTGTATCTTTTATGGTTTTCTTTATAAGTCTAACTTAATTTATCACCAAATCCCTTTATAAGGCAAAAACTCTAACATCAGTGACAATAAATCAAGGTTTTACTGTAGTTTAATGCATTTTAAATTTTCTAGGTCGAACTATCTGCTTTTATGATCGTAAGTTACTTTTTGATAGTATGATAGTAGCAATATAAATAAAAAAGTAACTTTACCATTTTTAAGGCAGATAATCAGACCTAAATTTTCTCAGTCTGTGTAAATTGCTTGTAGTGTGATAAATAGCATTCTCTGTAGTAAAAATGACATTCCATTCTTTAACAGGTGTGCCTTTTTGTATGAATGGACAGATAATATCTTTCAAATGCACATTGATATAAATGCAATATCTTCTTTTTAAAAAAAAAATCAAAATACAAGATGAATGTATTAATGAAAATAATTACCTGTCATAAGTAAATGTGTATTGTATGATATAAATATATGTAAAAATCACCTGTCACAGGTGACATAAATGATAAACAGGTGTGACATTATGATATACATGGATTACAAAATATTAAATGACAAATTAAAACTACATTACTAATAAATAGAGACAAGTATTAACACCGGGTTGGTGGGTGGGTAGTATCATTTGATTTCTAAATCATTGCTAAACTTTAAATTCATTACACTACTAAATTAAAACCATTTTTTCTCCTGCAGGATGAATTCTACATTAAATAGCGACTTAATGTTTAAATATGATCTTACAAAGTTCTGGTCTACAGAAGCAAGATAACATAACAACATACTGAGTATACTGTAAATTGGGGAAATTTTCATGATCACCAACATTTACGATAAATTTTCATGATCACCAACATTTGTGTTAAATTTGTATGATCACCAACATTTACGATGAACTTTTATGATCATCAACATTTAAGATAAATTTTCATGATCACCAACATTTGTGTTAAATTTGTATGATCACCAACAATTATGATAAATTTTCATGATCACCAACATTTGTAATAAATTTTCATGATCACCAACATTTACGATAAATTTTCATGATCACCAACATTTACGATAAATTTTCATGATCACCAACATTTGTGTTAAATTTTCATGATCACCAACATTTATGATAAATTTTCAGGATCACTAACATTTATGATAAACTTTCATGATCACCAACATTTATGTTAAATTTTCATGATCACCAACATTTATGATAAATTTTCATGGTCACCAACATTTGTGTTAAATTTTCATGGTCACCAACATTTACCATAAATTTTCATGATCACCAACATTTATGATAAGTGTTCATGATCACTAACATTTATGATAGATTTTCATGATCACCAACATTTGTGTTAAATTTTTATGATCACCAACATTTGTGTTAAATTTTTATGATCACCAACATTTGTGTTAAATTTTTATGATCACCAACATTTGTGTTAAATTTTCATGACCACCATTTATGTTAAATTTTCACAACCACCATTTATGTTAAATTTTCGTGATCTCCAACAATTACGTTTATCTGTGTGTACATCTACAGTCCAACCTGTGTTAAAGGCCACCTCTATATAAGGGCCACCTGTCTATAAAGGGCACTTTCAATTCCTCCCCAGCCATTTTACTCTTTATTTAACCTCTATATAAGGGCCACTGTTCAACTGAGCCAGAGGCCACCCCATTTTTGTACAAAATGGCTCATGAACCTGTCTATAAAGGCCACTTTTTATTCGTATTTTGGGGACAAGTTTTGTTATAGTTTCTAAAAATTTGTGCAAAAATGTAAAGCCATGTAGTTTTTTTTTAAATCTTGAAGCTAAAATTAGATTTAAACATTGATTATTTAACATTAAACCATTGATCATTAAACTAAGTACATGTAACCAAATCTGTATGTTGATAAGAAAAGAATTTTTTATAAGTATATTTTTGAAACTTTTTTAAAAACTTTAAAAAAAACTCTTAAGTCATTTATCCTCATGTCAACAAATGAAGCCATAAAGCACTAAGGATAGATTATTACTCATTGTTAATTATGATACATATACTATTTTCTATTGTTTTCATTACTGGCTCCTACCTATTAAAGACAACATGTCTTTATTTAAGATATGTGTATATACTTAGTGATTTTTAAGGTTTTTTTCAAAGATTGATAAATAGTGTGGTCAGAAGATTTTTTTTTAATTGTTTTCAAAGAAATTATTCTGTTAAAATTAGCTAATGCCTGTTTTGTAACAGAAATTTTAACAAATAAACAAGTTAGAACTGCTCACTATTTTTCCAACTAATATTTATATTGATGTCATAACTGGATTTACAGACCTCTATATAAAGGCCACCTGTCCATAGAGGCCACTTTTGCAACTTCCCCTGAGTGGCCCTTATAGACAGGTTAGACTGTACTTTTAATTCCTGTATTGATGGATGAACAGATGCCTGCACATGTGTAAATATATGTATATTATATGTTAACGATGATTTTATTTTGACTTCTTGAATTTTAAAAAATAAAAATATAAACCACCAAAACTTAAATATTGGATGTTGACACAGTGTACAGTTTGACAATCATTTATTGACTAAGATAAACCAATTAACAATTTTTGATTCATGTGACATCCCTAGTAAAAATCAATCAATCAATCAATCAATCAATCAATCAATCAATCAATCAATCAATCAATCAATCAAGCAAGCAAGCAAGCAAGCAAGGAAATGAAATAAGCCTTTCTGTATGTTGTTAAAGCCAGCAATTAAATAAACATGAAAATTTCCCAATTTACAGTTTTAACAGTAATTATCTGTTCATTTATCTTATACATCTATCACAGTCATACAAACATGTTAATGATTAAAACTGATACATTAACAGGAGAACACATATATACAGGGGTTCAAAATTCCCTGGGTCTGAGGTCCAGGACCTATCAACTTTATATGATATTTATACTATAAATATCTGATGAACCTGCTGCTTTTACCTGGAAAATCTTACTTTCATATTTGATAACATAATTGTACATAGACCTTCAAATGTTGATATTGGACACATAAAACTTAACCTGCCAAAAATAAAGGCAAAAGGTCCTGGACCTTCTACTACAAACTTAATTTCGAACCCCCATCATCTATGTAAGATTATAATAAATAATACATATTCATGATTTATATGTATTTAAAACACAGAGACAATGAAGTTATAGACTATTTCATTATTCTGAATCACTTGAACTGTCATTTTCTTCCCTGTTATCTCTGTTTGATGTTGCTCGACCTAGTAGAACATAGAAAAAGACTTTAATAATACATGCGGCATGGAAACTATATCCAGTGTTCAATCTAGGATTTTTCAGAAGGGGATATTTCAAAAGCTTTCAATTAACATGATTAAAACACCATAACATCAATATTTTTTTTTAATATTAATGTACCTGTAAATATGTCCCACTAAGACCTCAACAATGAGGTCATTTGGATAAATAAGGGATCAATGGCCCTATTTAGAATGAAGACTGTTTATCACAGTTTCTCAACAATTGATTTTCCATACTTAACTTGTTTACAACAAAATATTGTATCAGAAAATTAAAATGAATTCTAGAAAAAATATGAAATACAGTTAAACTTGATATAGCATTCATTTCTCTACTATAAGATCATACCAGTGTCCTGTCATAAAGACAATGCTTGAAGGTCTCTGCTTCATACTTCAACCAAAAAAGACACCTGTTTATAAAGCCTGGATTTCTTGGGTGTGATGGATGGTCTATATATTTACCCGTGCTAATGAAATTACAACTAAGGGTAACCTGGACCACAGCAGTAGTTTTCTATTTTATGCCACCAAGTTTTCCTATTCCCCACCATGACTGTAAAACAACCTAACTAGTACCTTTATTCTTTATCCAGTTTATTGTATAATGTACCTGCTCTTATTTGATTTAATGATGCTAAAACACGTAACATAAAAGCTGCTGGGACTGTTATTGTATTACTGGTTTATTGTATAACGTACCTGCTCTTATTTGATTTAATGATGCTAAAACACGTAACATAAAAGCTGCTGGGACTGTTATTGTATTACTGGTTTATTGTATAACGTACCTGCTCTTATTTGATTTAATGATGCTAAAACACGTAACATAAAAGCTGCTGGGACTGTTATTGTATCTCTGGTTTATTGTATAACATACCTGCTCTTATTTGATTTAATGATGCTAAAACACGTAACATAAAAGCCGCTGGGACTGTTATTGTATCTCTGGTTTATTGTATAACATACCTGCTCTTATTTGATTTAATGATGCTAAAACACGTAACATAAAAGCCACTGGGACTGTTATTGTATCTCTGGTTTATTGTATAACATACCTGCTCTTATTTGATTTAATGATGCTAAAACACGTAACATAAAAGCCGCTGGGACTGTTATTGTATCTCTGGTTTATTGTATAACATACCTGCTCTTATTTGATTTAATGATGCTAAAACACGTAACATAAAAGCCGCTGGGACTGTTATTGTATCTCTGGTTTATTGTATAACATACCTGCTCTTATTTGATTTAATGATGCTAAAACATGAACATAAAAGCTGCTGGGACTGTTACTGTATCTCTGGTTTATTGTATTACGTACCTGCTCTTATTTGATTTAATGATGCTAAAACACGTAACATAAAAGCCGCTGGGACTGTTATTGTATCTCTGGTTTATTGTATAACATACCTGCTCTTATTTGATTTAATGATGCTAAAACACGTAACATAAAAGCCGCTGGGACTGTTATTGTATCTCTGGTTTATTGTATAACATACCTGCTCTTATTTGATTTAATGATGCTAAAACACGTAACATAAAAGCCGCTGGGACTGTTATTGTATCTCTGGTTTATTGTATAACATACCTGCTCTTATTTGATTTAATGATGCTAAAACACGTAACATAAAAGCCGCTGGGACTGTTACTGTATCTCTGGTTTATTGTATAACGTACCTGCTCTTATTTGATTTAATGATGCTAAAACACGTAACATAAAAGCCGCTGGGACTGTTATTGTATCTCTGGTTTATTGTATAACATACCTGCTCTTATTTGATTTAATGATGCTAAAACATGAACATAAAAGCTGCTGGGACTGTTATTGTATCTCTGGTTTATTGTATAACCTACCTGCTCTTATTTGATTTAATGATGCTAAAACACGTAACATAAAAGCTGCTGGGACTGTTATTGTATTACTGGTTTATTGTATAACATACCTGCTCTTATTTGATTTAATGATGCTAAAACATGTAACATAAAAGCCGCTGGGACTGTTATTGTATTACTGGTTTATTGTATAACATACCTGCTCTTATTTGATTTAATGATGCTAAAACACGTAACATAAAAGCCGCTGGGACTGTTATTGTATCTCTGGTTTCTTCTAACATCACTTCATTTCTTCTCATTATCTTTAAAAAAAAGACAAAAATAAAAAAATACAATTCCCTCCAAAAACAAAGAAGAGTTAATTGTAATTATGTACCTCATCACCCTAATACTGGTGGGAAAATTTTAAAACTAGAACTGTCTCTTGATTAACAAATACCCACCATCACCAACATTTAATGTATTCCTGCAACCTTGACCTTTCTGATATGACCTTTCAAGACCATGACACAACTTTGGACCAAGAAGATTATCCATGTGCAGTTTTATGACAGTCGTCCAAAGCATTGATGAGATATGACCCGGACATGATTTTACACAGACATACAGATGGACAGACAAACATGGTGATTCATATATACCCTCTTAAACTAGTTTGCGGGTGGGGGGGGGGGGGGGGTATAAACATTACATTTAAGTTTACATCAATGCATATGATATATACCTTCAAGTCCCAGATTCACAATCATTTCTTAACTAAGATTTTCTTAACTAAACATGTTTCAACATGTAACAAGTCAAATTAAAGATAAATACATGTATATACCTCCTCTGCAGATTCGCTATCAAAACATGGTTGTTCTTCTAATGGTGTCCAAATCTTCACATCATAATCTATACCACTTGATGCTAAAACTAAAATCAAGATGAACATTCTGAGAAAGTGAGAAGATGTGGCTTTTATAATATATAATTAACTTATCAACGAAGTGTGTGTGTGTGTGTGTGTGTGTGTGTGACTTACTAGGATCAAATGGGTGGGGTTGCAGACAATTGACCACATGTCTATCTGCCTCTAACAACATGACAAGTTTAGCTGTAAATCTGTCCCAGATAAATATATGTCCACAGTCAGATCCACTCATAACAAAGTTATCTCCCCAAAAATTAGCTTCTTTGATCTACAATACAAAACAAATATACTAGTGACTAAGAAATTAGCACACTTACCGGTATTTAAAGATATTTATTAAACCTTAAAGACATCAAGCAGGATACACTTTGTTGATACCACCAAACATTCCCTAAAAAGGCCAACTTTTGAAACTGATTCAATTACCAGGTAAATCTACCAGAAAACTGCTTTTTAAACCAGGGCAATTTGGAGGAACCATTTCCCCTATAACAGTCAGTTTTTTTAATCTCAAGGTTATAAATGACAACTTTGCCATTACCCCTGAAGGCCTCATAAACTGATTTCATTGTGATATTGGTCTTCAGAGATACTCTTTCTTTGGCTGCCATAAGGAAGTTCTATTTAAGCATTTCAGGACAAAACTGAAACAGTTTCATTTTAGACTCTTTTCAAATTCACCTGTTCAATTAAGAACAAGAGACATTAGTAGCCAAGTGGTCTGAAGCTACACTTACAGATCACAGTACCTCTCATTACCTACATGTGGTTCAAATCCCATTCAGAAAAAATCCTTATGTGAGAGAGTTTGTCTGTTTGCTTGCCGAATGTTAGTGGTTTTCTCTGGACACTCCAGTTTCCTTCATCATTTATGAAATATCTACCTCAATATCAGTGAAAAAAATCTTGAAACACCCATGTGAATACTAAATACCTCTTTCATTTACTAAATTTGTTTATAGTATATTATAGTTACAAACCATTGTTCGAGCGTTTCTATGACCTTTATATTTCATTGTTACTCCTGGTTGGTGTATGTTTTTCATCTCCATCTCTTCTTTCTCTTTCTCCTCCTGTCTTTTCCTATACAGTTCCTGAAGTCTTATAGCATTAACATGTCTCTCCAGTGTATGATGTGTGTCTCTGTCAAATAATATGAAAATAT
Source organism: Anadara kagoshimensis (assembly GCA_021292105.1). Taxonomy (NCBI): domain Eukaryota; kingdom Metazoa; phylum Mollusca; class Bivalvia; order Arcoida; family Arcidae; genus Anadara; species Anadara kagoshimensis. Next base: position 4,765,865 of record CM037865.1, read on the forward strand.
AAACCCACAAATGAACCCCAACCAGGAAGTCCTCAATCATGTGCATGATAAAAATACGAAAAGCCAATGGCCCAAAAAGGGCCCAATGGCACTACTCCATCAAAAGATTGTTCCTGTGAGGTTTCATAAAGATCTGTTCAACAGTTTTTTAAAAAATGGGACAGACAAAATGATGTCAAAAAAAAAGGAGTAAATACTAAATGTTTCTACTTCGTTTGGGGACATATGCTCATGAAATTTATCCAAATCACTCTTTATTCATGTTATTTGAACCTGTATATAAAGGCCAACTACCCACCCAAGGACTGTATCTACATCCACAAACACTTTAGTTATAATTTACTGTCAAAATTTAATCAACTTTATAAAATCACCACTATCTTACAAACACTAGAAGATGAAAAATTCTTCCCCGAGCCTCCAGGCTCATCAGACCATTGTTTATCCCAGTTCAATGGAGTGAAGCAGCTTTTCCTATAGGTTCATTTTTTATAGTTTATCTTTTATAGATGGGATTTATCATACCCTGTGATATATATTACAGCATAATAAACATCTTACCTGTTTCTCCTTGGTGTTCCCTCACTTTCATTATCACTACTGTCCTCATTTAGGGATAACTGGAAGTTCCCTGTAGGGGGTCCACTTCTCCCTATCCTTCTCTGTCTAGCCCCTGTGGAGACACTTGAGGAACTTTGTGAAGGGGAGGTTCTCTCAGCTTTACATGATAGAAAGTCAAAGAATATAATATAATACATCTGATTGGACATGATGAACAATGGTCGGTATTGAATTCTGTAAGTGAAATATCTGAACCTGATGCCTCTATCTTTTATTGATCACTGTTATGGGTAGATGTTTTCAGAACAAGATATACTGATATTGTCATTCATTTTTAAACATGATATCTAAACACAGAGATTTTTGACTGATTTCTAGTTGACACAATAACTATGGTTTTTTATGCATGATACAATGATTTTCAATCTATATACTGTAAACCGTGTTTTTTTAGCGGCAGTTTTATTTTAGCGCAATTGGCGATAAGAGTGTCGGCGCTAAAATAAAACGGCCGCTAAAATTACAACCAAAAAAGATCAGTACTGTACAGCACTGCTGTGACTATGAATGTCTATGGACGCACGTTAAATGGTAATATAGTCAGTGTTAAAATAATAATAGTTCTGAATGACACTGGTATGGCTTCCATCAATATACCCGCATATGATAAGTAATTAGGGATTAATTACCCAGACCCGGTAGACTGACCACCGACAAACGGATAAAATTAGGGATACTGGCATAGCTGTTAATTACTGGCCATTGTATGTGACGTACAATCTGACAAGTCTCCCTTTCAGGTAATTAATTTTAATTTACCAGTAGTTGGCTTCAATCATTAAAATATAAACAATTATATCAACAAATTAGACCCGTTATGCGAAAATTGTTTATTTTTTCTGTGATGTCGGCAACATAATATAAATCCTAATTATTGACCTCTATAATGATCTAAGCGGCTGTTATCGGGGATACATCGACAATGTGTCAAAACATTTGTATTTTTAAAAAAAACCAGTTGGTATTTAAATGAATAAAAACAAAATAGGTTATTGATTTAAATATTCATTCAGTAAAATGTCTAATCGACGAGAGGGCCAAATTATGATGAAAGCTTCCTGCAGACATCTGTCTGTCTAGTGACTTCCTGGGTCAGCTACGGAGATTTTCTCTCAGTAAAAGTCAAACATTACATAGGTTTTTTTATTATTATTTTCTTGTAACCTGGCATCCTCTTCTCAAATTTTATTTTATTTCTTTGGCTAAAAGTTGTAGGTTTTAGGCGAATTAAACAGTTCAGATTGGAATTGATTACGCTAAAATTAAACTGCGCTAATATGTTTACCCGTCATCAATCGCTAAAATAAGTATGCGCCAATATAAAGCGGTTTACAGTAAACTTATTTTTAAGCACCGTTTTTTCTGATTTATACAGTATTTGTGTATACAATATCACAAAAAACAACCCAGGAACGGTGGCAGTCAGTCAGTCTAAAGCCCATGTTTACAGATAACAGTGTCTCTCATTGTCTAGGTTGGAACCCCTTTCAGACAGATCCTACTGTAGGGGCCACTGTGACTGTGACAGTGAAATACTCTTTATATCCATAGAAAATCAAATAAATTTGAATAAAGATCGATATTTTTCAGTTACTTGTACCTAGTCCTAACAGGAAATCTGTATGCACATCCGCAATTAGCCCAAAATATATCTGCATAGGGTAAAACGTTCGTGCTATGGGGATTTAACATGTTGAAAAACCATGCAAATGGTGGATTATGTTGCACATATGACGTAAAAAGTCACCAAGGACATCACTTCCGGTGTAAACATTGTCATTTTTCGCATGTGTAAATCCCCATACCGCCAACATTTTCCTTCCTACAGACAAACTTTATGACAATCGCGGATGCGCATACAGATTTCCTATTACAACTAGGTACAAGTAAGTGAAAAATATCAAACTTTATTCAAATTTATTTGATTTTGTATGGATATAAAGAGAAATTCACTGTCACAGTCACAGTGGTTCCTACAGTAGAGTGTGAAAGTGTGTCAGTTCACTTGCCAAAGGTGGTGTTCTGGATTCCTCCACCATCCATGAACTGACTGCCTCTAAACAAAACAGGTTATTTATATTGATAAAGACCTTACTATACATACCAGTTTCATTGTCATTGTTTGATGTAGAAGCAGTACCCTCAGCCTGTGTATTTGTTACATCATTAGAACTAGTAGTATCATCTCCAGAATGTTTACTTTCTTTTACATCTTCAGATTCAACTGGGTTCATTTCTGTGTCCATACTACACTCTGTTTCATGAACTTCTTCACTATGACGTTCAGCACTTTCAGTCCTTTGATTATCACTACTAACTGTACATTGTTTCGCTTCATCTACTGAACTCTTCATCTGGGGTTGACTTACTAAACGAGGAATTCTAGATTTTGACCTTAAGGTTCTACTTTCATTTTCCTCTTCCTTTTGTTGTGAATTGCTAGCTGAATCACTACACACATGGTCTGTATCCATACTATTGTCTTCTAAGCTGTCTATCTTACACATCTTGTTATCTTTACTACTATCAGCAGAGTCGTTCATTTCAACACAGGTATTATCCACACTAGAATTAGGACTTTCTATACTATCCTCTGTGTCCATTGACAGTAAAGATGTCTCATTTTGTTCATTCCCATGTGTCGTATCAGCAGCAGCAGCAGATATATTCTGCTGTTGTTGTTGTTGTAATTTGTTGTTGGTGAGTTGTCTCCCTTACAAACGGTTCTAGAGAAGCATTTTCTGCAGATCTTTGTAAAACACCGGCTTCTAAGTTTTCAAATTTAGCAAAACCAAGTCTAACAGTACTACTTGAAGTACCTTGTGTTGAATAATGTAAACTAATCACTGGTTCTAACTGCGATAAAGATTCTGAATCCGGAGAGTGAGATTCTGATAATCGAGGGGACTCTGGCTGAACACTGTGTCCACTAAGTGGACTATTACTAGCCTCATCTTGGTTTTCTGGAATTGATTCTTGAGTATATAAACTAGAATTTGGACTGTTGTCAGGAGAATCATCACTAAGTTGTACTGAAAGACTATGGGCATCACTATGGGAAGTAGTTGTGTCCCCTGTATGACTCCCACAAGGTAAATCATACACTGCTGGTTTAACAACTTCACATTCTCTAGGTTCAATGTCAGTTAATGAATACACTGAAGAAGAAGTTTGTTCAGTAGCTCCAGAATCAGTTTTTACACACATATCTGGTTTTTGATCAGTTTCCCCACCCCCACTCACAGATGAACTTTCTTGGGGACATTCTTCCTGGTTTGTATTGTCCTCAGACGTACCTTGGACTTCATCAGATGACTGTCCATGTGTACTGTTACCTGTAATGATTAAGTTTATTGTGTACCATTATTCACTTTTTCAATAATTATGATCATTCATCTATGGCGACAAAGTTTTTCAATTGGAGACAAATTTTTACTCATAAGTTGCCAATTTGGCGACTGCTTTTTCGGTGGTTCAAAATTTTTTATCATGACCAATTCAGTTTTTGTAATTGTTTTACATATTGACAAAATGTTTCAAGCACTCTTCTGTCGGCCTCATGATTTAAAGAGGGTATCTTTTGTATGTATATACATACAAAAGGTCAAAAGTGTGCCAAATAGAACAGTAATCATGGTTGGGAAGCAGTATTGATAGTTTTTTCAAGGCAAGTATGTGTGATGCTACCAAAAAGCAGACAATATATGTCCATTGTCTGATGATTGATTGATAATAAATGGTTGATATTATACAGTATACAATGTGTTTTTAGATTCTTTTTAGGATAAAATCACATTAATTTTATTGCTGGTGCCTAAAAGTCTCAATTGGCACCTAAAAGTTTCAATTGGCACCTAATATTTTATATAAGGAGCCAGGCTGGCTCCTAGAATCAAAAAGTCACTTTGAGCTCTGGGTATGAGTCAGTTGTGTAGCAGTTTGTTGGGCGATCACATTATGTCAGCTGTGTATCAGTGTCTTTAAATAAAGCTGCCATGTCATTTATAAACCATAATTCATTTTAATTTTGACACTTTTTTTTATAAAGTTTGACCAAAAATCTGCAATTTTAATTCAATTCACCTGTATTATATATTTGCACTTACTGCCATCTAAAAATCTGAAAACAAAAGTATATGAGTAACTTGAAATGATTCTTGTGAAAATTAACTGATACAGGAATTCCCTGGTTTAAAATATCAGTATGTGAAATGCAAGTGTGACAGTAACATACCAACAGTAAGTTCTATAGCTTCCTGGTTTTCCTCCATGGCGACGTCCTGAGGTAACACTGGCCGAGGTGGTTCTTCTACCTGGTTATCAGTGGTACCACCTTCTCCTGTAGGCCTCTCACCACCTTCACTAGCACGGAGCAGATTACCATCTAACCAACGAGTTAACATGTCCGACATCCTCTGCATCAAAGATGTATGTGGGTTCCTCCTTTCTTCAACTTCAAATTATATTAAATTATCATTTCTCATTTAGATCAAGCAAAAAAAAATTACAAAATGTGTGTGCAATATATATACATTTGTACTGCAGACTTAATAAATTTTTACAAAAATTTCATCCAGCAACACCAGAAAAAGAACCATAAATATTCGTAGAAGTAAGTTTGTACAGCCTGTAGTCTACATGTTCAGTGACCTAGTATATATATCAGTTTATTAATAAATTTTTTAAATATACATGTATCACATAAATTTGAACATTTTATTGTTTGTTTTTTTTTACATATCATACCAGTTTTAATTTTACAGCACTAGAAAGCCGTTTCGGTAATGCTTAGACCAAAATTGTAAAAACATTTTTTTTATATCTTTTAAATACGGTAAATCTCCTTATAATGTACCTCAATGACTTTATTACCTTGCTTTACACTGCCACTCACTTAGTCAAATTCTTCAATATATATTTTAAAAATTCCCTCAATTTATCAACAAGTCTCTATGTAATGCCTAAATCTACCTATCAAAATGGTGGTAATGAAATCGTTTTAACTGAACTTACAATAATCTTGGATTTAAACAGATATATGTAATATCAAAGTATTGGGAATATTGCTATTAAAATCTATATGCATTTACATTTAGCAGATCTAACAACACAAAAACAAAAGTACATGGATGCAAATAAATGGAAAGTTTTATTTATCTGGTCGTAGAAATTTTACTAATTTGTATCTTACCATTGTTGTCAGACTGTCGCTCACTCTCTGGTCTAGCATTTGGACCTGTATCAGACCAATCTCCTCGTAAACGTAAACGTTTGACAGGAGGCTGTCTTGTATCAGTGCCTTGAGAACCACCAGTGGCACCATCTACACCAGTTTCCTCCGCTGGAGTTTCTGACGGGTGACTGGAGGTTGCAGACTGTCCTGATGTAGAAGGCTGGGGTTGTTCAGGCTCTGCTGACAGGGAAGATCCAGCTGTCTGTTCTACAGGTTGCTTAGCACTAGATATCTTGCTCATTTTGGCAAGTGGTTTTATAGAAGTTTTAGTAGTAGGTTTCTTGACAGTTTCTACTGGTGGTGTACTGGAATCTGGTACATGAGACTGGTGTATACTAGACTCTGGTAGGCTGGAGTCAATGGACTGTTTTAACCCCTGTAATTGATAAACAGTATGTGTGTAAGTGTGACATACAAACTTTACTCTATTACTTCAAAGTGCATAATTTTGGTTGCCAATATCCAGGATGATATTATGAGTATCCACATAGGATAGAGAAATCTCACCAGAGGGGTTGAATATTTCAGTCAGAGATGAGTCATGTTCAACACATGATAACAATGTGATTGTCTTTTGATTATCACTAAAGGTCATGAGAGATATGTGTATACTGGTATCTTATATCATCAAAAAACCCTATCTTACATGAGCAGATATGGAGGAAATGTTTGTCTCAACATGTATGATACAAGCTATATGCACTGCATGATGTGAAATAACTAATTTTTTATTAGCTATATGTGTTGAATGATATTGACATCACAAATAGTTTTTTGTGATGTAATAAATGACAACAACATACTGATCTTTTATTGCACATTGCAAGTGTTTTGCAAGATCCTGTGGTCTTGTGAAGCAAATGCTTACAGATCACAGTGCCTCTCACCACCTAGGGTCTAAACCTTGGACAGATTCTATTGAGAAAGTTTGTCAGTTTACTTTAATAGTGAAGGTCATTGGCTTTCTATGGGCTGTCCAGTTTCCTACACTATACCAGGATTGCCTACCATCAATATAAGTGAAATAATCTTGACTTGGATGTAAAACACAATTACTCCATTCCATTTGTAATACATATATGAAGTTATTTAAACTATATTATAATCTTACATTGCTCTTCTTTGGTTGACTTGGTAATTTTGTTTCTAGTGGCTTTGCTTTATTATCCTAAATATTCAAATCATAAAGAAAATATCATATATATCATCAGGATTTTTGTTAAGTACCGGTATATTACAAATCTACAATCATATTTTGTCAAGAATTTTGCACACTTTAATTTAATTATCTACACAAATTAATTTACACAATAATAGATAACCATTTTATTTAAGTCTGTTGTATAAACAGTTCCTTAAACCCAACTTTTTCTCTTCCTGAAATATCTAGTTGGAAACAAAGGTTCTGTGATGTTTCCAGCGACAAACACTGCATAAAAATGATACATATTTCTTTTGCAAAAAAGAAGGGAGAGAAGACAATGTCATGTCAAAAATTAAAATTTTGTAACACCGACAATACATTATCACTCTTTAACAAAAGCCTTTTTAACTTGTAATTTAACCTATAAAGTAACCTACCTTGGTACCAAACAGATATATATACTCTGATGAATAGCTGACTAATACATCATTACCATTAGGACTGTAATTAAGGGAAGTAATTCTGTATGATCTATTGGCGACTGTTGGTGCAGTAAAACGACTTAACATTCCATTTATACCTCTGCCAGTGTAGTTACCTATATAATAATAATAATAATAATAATATAATAATAATAATAATAATAATAATAATAACATAAATAGTAATGCACCTGTTGATAACTGAGTATGGTAAAACCTAGTTATAACGTCCCTCTTTTATGTTGGCACTTTGCTTCTCACCACAATATTTTGAAGTACCAAGTCTATTTTAGTAAACCTTATGTTATTAGCAGATCCCTTTATAATGCCAAAAATCTGACAGGACAAATGGTGGCAATAAATCCAGGTTTACTGTACTTTATTTTGTGATATTTGAAACAGAAAATAAATGACACATACAATATTCCTGAATTCCTGAACATATTTTGTTACATATGCTGTATCAACAAAAAATTTCAAAAACAACTAGAACTGTCTCTGAAAGAGGCTAATACCCCCCGTTCCCAACTTTTGATCTGGGAACAAATTGTATGTATGGTCAAATTGTAATGTGAAAAATTCTGTGTATGAAAATGTTAATAATTCGACAAAATACATGTGATGAAACCGATAATGGCAGGTGCACATGTTCTTATGATGATCAATATCTATGCATAGTTTTAAAAAAATTGGATCATATATAATTAAGTAACTATATAATCCAGCCAAAAAAAAGGAGGTGCATATGTTCAATGTACATGTATATAGGAACATCCTGTAGTTTCAGACTTGTTTGTTAAAAGCTGTAAGAGGATTTGATTACCGGTACACAAAATAGGTATCCCTCATATGGAATATTGTTGAAAAATGACTAAGTTAAACTACCCATAAAATGTGAACAAAATAATATAATCCAACAAAAATAGGAGGTGCACATGTTCAATGTATATAGAAACATCCTGCAAAGTTTCAGACTTCTTGGTTAAAAGCTGTAAGAGGAGTTGATTACACAAAATGAGTACCCCTCATATGGAATATTGTTGAAAAATGACTAAGTTCAACTACCTGTAAAATCTGAAAAAAAATATAATCCAACCAAAATAGGAGGTGAACATGTTCAATGTATATGGAAACATCCTGCGAAGTTTCAGACTTCTTGGTTAAAAGCTGTAAGAGTAGTTGATTACACAAAATGGGTACTCCTCATATCATAGGTCAAAGGTCAAAGTCAAGGTCACAGTGACCTTAATTTGGTACATGACACATCAACTTCCCATGATGCATCCACATACCAAGTTTGATAATCCTAGGTGCTATGGTACAAAAGTTATGTTCCGACACGAAGATGCACAAGGTTTTACTATCATAGAGGTCAAAGGTCAAAGTCAAGGTCACAGTGACCTAAATTTGGTACATGACACATCGTCTTCCCATGATGCATCCACATACCAAGTTTGATAATCCTAGGTGCTACGGTACAAAAGTTCTGTTCCGGACACGAAGATGCACAAGGTTTTACTATCATAGAGGTCAAAGGTCAAAGTCAAGGTCACAGTGACCTAAATTTGGTACATGACACATCGCCTTCCCATGATGCATCCACATACCAAGTTTGATAATCCTAGGTGCTACGGTTCAAAAGTTCTGTTCTGGACACGAAGCGGGACAGACTGACAGACGGACGGACGGACAGACAAGGTGATTCCTATATACCCCCCCCCAAACTTCGTTTGCGGGGGGTATAACAAATGAGCTAAAATAAATCTGGCTGTTACTTTTGGATTTCAGGTGCCTTATTAACTTCACTTTATGTTTAAATCCAGTTTTACAGCTAGTGACATCTAAGTACATGTCTTCAAGGAAAATGTAAAGTCTGTGTAACTCAAATTAACTAGGAAAATCATTGTGCAGTTGTTCATTGGGAAATATAACAATTTCAGATTATCATACAAGTACCTGACACAAGGGGGATAAGTGCTCTTACCTGATGCCCTTGTACCTAACATTCTCCGATCAAATATCCTAACAGAGCTGTCAGAACAAGCAATACCCAACTGATACGGCAATACTGGATTTACAGCAAGGGAGGTAACTGCTCTTCGACAGTTAATCAACACATCCTGTAAAAGTTATAAAGAAGAGTTAAATGAAACTACAATGTACAACTTATAAATATGGAAATTTGAAAATATATTTCTGAACATGCATTTACAGAATCATGTTATAGTACAGTAACCTCTATATAAAGACCACACACAGGATCTTAGAAACATGGACTTTACAGACAGGTGATCTTTATATACAGATTCAGTTTGGTTGAAATATGAAGTCAAGAGATTTTAAAACAAGTGTTCTTATATAAAGGTGGTCCTAATTGCAGGTTTTACTTTAACTTTATAAAAGTATACCATCAATGAAAATACTGGTATTAAAGGTATTAATGAAAATAAAGGCGTCAAAAGAACAGTGTTGCCAATCTAGTCCATCAAAAACTCCTTTGTATCCCGTAAGGTGAGCTAAATATGCTGTAGGTTTAAATCATTGAAATGAAAATCTCCTTATATAATATTCCAATCTGAAGTTAAAATGATTTAAATATAAAAGTAATCTCACCTCTTTGTGGGCCTCAGTGGCTGAGTGGTCTAAACGGCACATTTACGGATCACAGTGCCTCTTACTGCTTAGGTTCAAATTCTACTCAGGCAGATTTTAGTGTTGTGAGAAAGGTTGCAGGAGTTAAGATTAGTAGGGACCAAGTAGTCCATGGCTTCTAAAACTCAGTCTGGGCCCTAAAGGTTTACACATTTTAGCTATTTATTACTATTAAAACTTCTTGTCTGGACTCAAAAATAGTTAAGCTTCATCCCTGGGTTGTCAGTTCACTTGCCTAAGCTGGGTGTTTTCATTGGGTGCTCCTGTACATACAAGGACTGTTCACCTCACTATTAGCGAGAGAATCTTGACCATGGTGCAAAGTCCTACTTACCTCTTTGCAGTCTTCCTTGTAACATGATGATTTACTCCTTAAATCAAACCACCTGACTGTACCATCCTCACCACATGACAGAAATGTAGACGATTCACTCGGTATTACAATTACCTAGTATACAAAACATACAAAATTCATCATTAAATGGGAAATGTTACTGTAAACCTAATTATTTTTGTAGCAATTTTTTCGCATTTTCCAACTATTGCATAAGTTTACAGCAATTTAATTTCACCATTCAAAAAGTACATGTAGGTCATTTTAACAGTTTATGGTTTGAAAATAGGAAATTTGGAAAAAAAAAAAAAAAAATTAGAATTTAAGCATATAGAATATTAATGTTTTGTATATGTGTTGTAAGCAGTAAATGTTTTTTCTCAAGAATTATCCATGATACCGTAATTTCCCAATCTTGTTGATGTTGTTGGTATTTTGGTAAACTATACATGACTATTTTTGCCAATAACAACATTGGAAAAGTAGTACACATATCCATGTCTAGTCTAGCCTATGTTGCTTTGTCAAGACAAGAGAAAACTGAACCATCACACCATCAATTTTTCATAAAGTGGTTTGAGGGAAGTCAAAAATAAGTGTTGAATGATAATAAAACACCTTAAAGAACTGACAACAAGCTGACCAATTCGACGGATTTATCCGTTTTTGACGGATTTGTACCATAAAAAAACGGATAAAATGAAAAAGGACAGATTTTTTACCACTTTGACGGTTTTTCAAAACCAAATCAAACACTTAACGATATAAAAGTACCTAAATAGCAACCTTGCACACTAAAAATGTACCGATCTGGACAAATACATAAATATGATTGGTCAGCCTGTGACAGATAAACAATAAATAAGGTTATGGATCTAAACACAATTAAAATCAAAGGATATGTTTTATTTGTGAGTTAATGCATACCTCATACGTAGTTCCAAAGTGACAATCAAACAAGTTAGCTTCTAAGTTATCTGTTCGTTCTACATCAGTATAGTAAATCTTACCATCTCCAGAACAACTCACCACCTAAATATGGCAGAAATAAAACAGACTTATGGTGTCTAAATATGATAATTATGTAATCAATAAAGCTTACTAACTCTAGTTTTATTGAAGATGTTCATTTGATCGATCATTATTGTAAATTGGAAAATCTTTCCATTGTTTTGATTTTTCATAAATTTGCGACAGTATGGTAATAAAAATGCAACAGGAAAACTGTCATGTTAAAGATTATAATTATAATATGTACTCATTAAAGTATCCAATTCATTTAAAAAGGGGTATTATAACATATAGCTGTAATTCTAAATTTTTTAAATATTGAAATCTTTTATAAATTATGTGATTATCTCCCTTTGATTATATGTATTCTGTAAAGCTAAAACTACTCCATGTAAGGTTATAGTCTGTCTGGGGCCTAAAGAACCAAGGTTAATCTCAAACTATTACCTGTTTATCCCCAGTATTAGGTAAGTATTTAGCACTGAATATGTTTGCTCTGTGTCCTGACCTTATGGACAAAATTTTCTGAAAAAAAAAACGTAGAATGAATTTATAGTGACTGGTAAAATAAAATTTATGGTTGCATGGAAAATGCCCATGTTTTCTTTGTAGAATCATGTAAAACATTAGTTGAATTTACATATTAATATGATTAACATGCAAAAAGTATTTGTATTAATCCCACAAAAAATCTATCCATAGATTGCTTACTTTTTTTTTCAATGACATTACGATGTTCTGATGTTAACAATGTCTACACACACACATTAAAACTATTAACAATGTATAAACTTTTAAATACAGAAATTTTTGCATTTGTTTTTTATTTGTGCAAATTTGTCAGTTACAGAATGCATAAATAAAATTTTCCTAAATATTTTATAAATATTTTAATATAATTCACTCGCTTTTGTACCAACTGTCATATGACACAAAAGTAAAAGCATATAAGTAATGTGCCGTGGAAAAAAAATACATGAAAAATTCCCGATTTACAGAACCAATTTTACATTAAAAAATGCTTTACTTTGCTTTGAGGATTGTCACTGTGATTTGTACCGATATGTTTGTGGTTGACATTTGGAATTGTGATTTGAACATGGATCTGTATGTTTGTGGTTGACATTTGGAATTGTGATTTGAACATGGATCTGTATGTTTGTGGTTTACTTTTGGGATTGTGACTTGAACATGGATTGGTATACATGTTTGTATTTGGCATTTAGGATTGTGATTTGTAAATGGACAGGTATGTTTGTGTTTAATTTTTGTGATTTGCGATATGAACATGGACCAGTATGTTTGTGTTGGACTTTTGAGATGATGATATTGAAGCATTTGGTTGATACATACTTTCTTGGTAAAAGGATCAGTAAAGACGAGGTGTTGATCATCAGATCCAGACAAAATCTGTGTTCCTCTGTCATTCCAACATATAGTATTCACCTAAAATAACCAGAAGTACTGGTATTATATGTCTCCCCTAACACTAAGTATGACGCTGAAAGTGTCAAATATTTTTTGTAAAAATTTACAAAATATTACAAATCTTACTGTAAAGTTCAAGGACATGGAGCTATAGAATGACCTTAATCTTACTGTAAAGTTCAAGGACATGGAGCTATAGAATGACCTTAATAGGCTTAATTACAAACCCTGAGTAAGATCTATAAGAACTTGAAATTGAGAAGTCAAGTCAGGATTCTATCTCCTATATAAAGAATCTGTAGAGGAATCTTAAATGTTCTGAGAACATCACACCAAGCTTTGGCAAGCTAATTAATGATTTCGACAATGTTGCAGACAATGAATAGTAACATCTCCACTACTTAATGTCAACAAAAGTAACAATACACCATCAATATCATCTATCATTAAAATTAAATTAAATCATCTCATGTTAGTTACCGTAGTTTAATCAAAATCCATCCATAGATATGACAGATTTGGAGCAGACATGATACTGGGCCAGACGGATGGACAGACACCTGGGATTCTATACTGGGATACCCCCCCCCCCCACCCAACTTCATTTGCAGGGTATAACAATATGAAATGAAAACTTACACATCCAGTGTGACATTCTAGTTTTGTCTGTAGCTTCAACCTTTGTACAAAATCTACATTATCTGAAAATAAATAGCATTTATCTTTATACGCATTTAGTTATATATCATGTATATTAACCCTCTTGCTGCCAAATTAATTTTCAATGCATCATTGGCAGTGCCAAATTGAAGTTCACAATGGGAAATGATATGACGCCAACAATAGGTTATGACATCAAGACATGTTTGTAGTCATATAACATCATTAGTTAATTGTTGATTATGATCCCAATAGTCAAGATATATTGCATTTTTGTTTCATTTACAAAAAGATTAAAAGTGTCTCTTAGTCTCTTTAGCTAGAGTTGTCAATTCATTGAAAGCACATATGTGTACTTATGGCAGGCCAGCAAGAGGGTTAAACTCATCACTTTTACCAAAAATGAAATCTGAAAATCTGATTAAATACACAACATATTTCCAATTTTGTCCGATTAATACAGAAAAGTACAAACCTTGGGACGCCGTTTTTTTCCTTTGATTCTTTGGAATGACATACTTACCTTCCTTGACATATGTGATATTGTGTATTTATTTATGTACTGTATATATGGGGTTATTTCTGTATGTCTGCATGGTTGTCTGTATTCAGATAAGTTAAAGTTTTGCATTTCCAAAAGATTGGCAGTCTATAAACCCCATATACATATGGGCATGTGACTTGGTATTTGCCTATAACATAACTTAATTCAAGACTGCTTAGGAACATAACATGAAATTTAAAATATTAAACTTCCTTGCTTGCATCACTAACATCAGCAGCAAATATCTTGGAATTTATTTACGTTTGTCTTCTGTTTTTACCTTTCGCAACGTTATACAGTTTTGTTCTTTCACAAAATCCATAGCTTCTAGATTGCAAAGGTTGGAACATTTCTTTGTGTTGTGTAAAAGGGCTCACTAAAACCCCTTCTAAACTTGAAGCAGGTGGTTTGTTTACAACATTTTCTAAGTGGAAGCCATTTTTGATAATTTGCCAAGAACAGATAACTCTTTCACAAAGTGTATAGTCAAGTTGTCTCCCTTTACCTGTGTTCTGCTGTTCAAATAAATTGCATATTATAACATTTTTAATTTTACTGCATTAGACGGTTGCTTCGGAATACAGTTCATCATTAGTAGTAATTGTGACACCACCTTTTTTCAAGATATTAAAAAGATACCCAAAAGACCAAAATATATTTTACCAAATTCAGCCGTCACCGAGAAAATATTTTGCAAGAGGGGAGTATATATATACTTAAGTTTTTGGGGATATCTATAGTTGATAAATATGACATTTAAATATAAGATCATTCAAAATAAACGGTAATATATAATATAAAAATCATATAAATTAAAACTTAAAAAAGTCAAGTTAATATTTCACTGAACTGGTTTCTAAATCTAATAAATGTGTTACTTTATTAAATTATATTAATATTTCAGCAAGATTTTACTTTTAGTTATCCTGAATTCCACCGTGTGTCAGCTCAGTATAATTTAATATAATATTAATGTGTTTTGATTACAACTTTGATTTTTTTCTACATTTTCACCACTATCCTTTGATTGTAAATCGAGAGGACCGTCTAAAACAAATTATTCACTTGTCATTCTTTTACAAAAACGGTTACCAAAGATACAAATGTCTAGTAACAGGCGGATTCTGGTATTTTGTCTAGCACCATACGAACTGCTAACAAAAATATGCAGTGAATACCATTTTAACCAGGGCTTGTAAAATAAAATAGAAGTGTGGTGTTCGTTGATTTTTATTCAGTACTAGAAGTCTAAAACAAATACAAATACGCAATTAAATTTACAATAAGAGCAAGAGTTGAACATTTTAACAATAAATTCAATAAACTGAATAAATAAAGCGACCGTAAATTTCAGAAATACAATATTAAATGTCTATATATAAAATAGTTCTTACCAGATGTTCCTATTACATTTTTCAAGTACATGTTATGTCATGAGGCGCCGGTTATGGAATGCAGAAAATGAAAACGTTTATTTAAAAAGAAAAGTCAGGGCTTTGGACCATCATGCAATAGCAATCGTGCTGTGTAAGGAAAACTGTTCACCCTTGCTTACACACATACGAGACAATACCATATTTGGGATATTCACTCACCCATGAACACGCACGCATACATACATTCATTCAACTCACAATACAAGTTACCAGTATACGTTACAGTAAACAACACACAGAAAAGACAAAGACGATTATTTGAGACACCACATTTCTCAATTAAACTAACTAACTAAATAAACTAACTAACCCCATGTTACACCATCAACGATGTTAAATGTTTTGATTAGACAACATATTCAGTGTCACAACATCATATGATTTTCGGTGTCGCAGTGGATTGGTTATATAATCCTTTTCCACACACAATCGGTATACCCGTGGGAACAAACTGTGCACCATTGATTACTGATTTGTTTATTTATTCGTATGAAGCAGAACTTTTTTTTAAATCTGGAGAGAACATTGTCGTCAAATCATCCAACCCCACATACATCTAAATAATTTTAAATTTGGAGACTGTGTGAACGTCATCAGACTATCCCATGTCCCAGTGATCTTGAAATAAAATATTCCCCAAGTTCTATTTCATATTTAGACTTATACCCCGATCATGGCACCGACGAAAGGCTACATTTGAAGCTGTGACCAACGTGATGACTGGCTTCGATTTTTTTCTATTGTCAGCTTTCCTTTTCTGTGTAGCAGTATACCTTCTTCTTCTGCTTATGATATATTTGTTTCACGGTTAATACGCCATGGTCTCAGAGCTTGTCCCCACTACGGGGAATAAATTGTTGACTCTGGGATATTACAAGTCTGGGTTTATCAAGGCCCTAAAAAAGTTTTATGGTCGTCATCACAATATTGTTGATAAGTATGATGTTTTGTAGCCATCTAAACAGGAAGCACTTATTCCAGAGCACCCAGCCCCACTTCCCTGGTTTAATATAGTTCACGTTTAACCTTTTTTTGTCAGTTTCAAAGTTTTTACTTCGCTTTTGGATTGTGATTTTGAATGGGTTAGTGTGTTTGTTTTTGATTGATAAAAAAAGTTTATATATAGTTTTCAAAATAATTAATCATTTGAGTATTCTTCCCGTTTGTGACCTTGACCTTTGAACTCATGACCTTCAAAATCAAAATGATAGTTGTATCCAAAATCTTTGTTTAAAAAAAAATAATCCTTTGTTCAGTGGGATAAGTTGTCAAGCTCTACATATTTTAATTTAGTCAAACGTCTACCATACTCTTCAATAGAATCCATAATTCTGAAAATCTGTTCCCAAAATAAAAGGACACGCCTGTCTGTATTTAGGACCTTTTGAAAATGTTAGACTCAAACAGTAATAGGATATTTTTGTAACAACCTTTTTGACATATTAATGAAGGTCATGGATTCAAAGGTCAATGTCACAGATGGATAAGAATAACAAAATGGTTAATTATCTGGGAAAAGCTTTTTAAATCTTGACTGTTAAAATTCCGAGGCTGACATTGGTGTTTAAGTGTTTGTTTCCTTTAAACATTTCAGCTAGTCATTATGTATCTGGTGAGGGTATCGTGTCTATTACTGTTTTTTACTCATATTTCAGGAGTTTTGGATCATGTTTTGATGTATGTTTGAAACCTTCGTTTTCTACTAGTAAATGAAGCCAAAGATGAAGATGACCTCATTTAAAATTGCTATATTTTGACCTTGAAAATATCTTGTCATTTTGTTTTATTAAGTGACCTCAAAATGGACTCAAGGTCAATCATGGGTACTTGAACTTTGTACATTTCTTTTATATCTACGCCACTGAGAAACAAAGGTTCTTCATGTTGACATGGTTACTATGACACATGTTTTTATGATAGGTTCTTTATGCTGACATGGTTACTATGGCACATGTTTTTGTATATACCATAATTAACTGAGGAAACTAACATTCATTTCCAAAATGCTGATTGCAATGCAAACAAGAGGCCCAATAAGGGCCTGTGATGCTTAACAGGCAGGTAATTTACATTTTTGATAAATAACATGCAAATCTTGTGAAATGGCATTCCACCTCCTTTTTACAGTTGCAACTGGAACCAAAGTGGTTGGAAAATAAATCTGTATTGGACTTTCATGTTTTTGCTACTTATGGAACAGGAGCCACCTTGGATTTTGGCTGATATGCCAGACACAACTTTTGGATTACTGTTACTAAATGACTTTCCATGCTGTATTGGGTTAGAATTGACCAATTCAGGAGAAAATTTTCAATGATTTGGTTGAAACAAACATCTTATTTGTACATTACCTAAAAATTGGGTCAACCTTTTTTTCAGAAAAGGTAAACAATTAGGTCATAACCTTCACAAGTAACCTTGAGCTCATTTTGAAGGTAATTACAAGAATATTTCAAAACTGAAAACCCCATGTCATTATCTGATCAAATAGTCAAGATATAACTATTTCAGCAATTTTTTTCATCAGTGACCTTGACCTTTGAACCCATAACTTTTTTCTACACATCAAAATATTAGTTGAATTGATATCTACAACATTCTAATATATATGCCTATAGAAAATGTTAATAGTTTTCAAGATAATTAACCATTTTAATATTACTTCGTATCTGTGACCTTGACCTTTGAACCCCTGACCTTAATCTATATATCACAATGATCATTACATCAATACCAACAATATTCTAATATTCATGCTTATACAAAAAGTTTATAGCTTTCATGTTAATTAATGTCTTTCATAATGTTTTGCATCCGTGACCTTGACCTTTGAACCCATGACCTTTTACTATATACCAAAATGATACCTAAAATATTCTAATATACATGCCTATACAAAAAGATAATACTTTTTAAGATAATTAACTATTTAAGCATTGTTTTGCTTCAGTGACCTTGACCGTTGGACCCATAATCAAAAACAAACATACTAATCCATGTCCGAATCAAAATCCAGAAGCAAAGTAAAAACTTTGGAATTGACAAGTTAGGTTAGACACGTGAACTTCCACCACGGAGGTGAGGCCGGGTGCTCCGGAAGGGTAAGCACCTCCTGTTTAGCTAGCTACACCCGCCACGTGTTAAATCAAAATTGTGTGAAAGGAACATGGAACTATGAGACATTAAATATATTCAGGGCAATCCTGGACACAGAAACATCAAACTTATCAACAATAGTGTGATGACGGCCATAAAACTTTTGAGGGCCTTGATAAGCCTAGGCTTGCAATATCCCCGAGTCAACAATTTATTTGCAAGCAGCCTACTTCGTTCTACAAAGTCCCCGTAGTGGGAACAAGCTCTACCATAGTGTATTAATTGGGAAACAAATACACTATAAGCAGGAGAAGCAGGTATATTGCTGCATAAAAAAGGAAAGTTGACAATAGAAAAATTAAAATCATCACGTTTGTCATTAAGTTTCAAATGTAGCCTTTCGTGTGCGTCATAATTCAGGTTTAGGTCTAAATATGAAGCAGAACTTGAGGAATCAGTCGTGCCTTTATTTCAAGCTCACTAGGATATATTACATTTACATAGTCTCCAAATTTAGGATTGTTAATAGACAGAACGTCATCTATATATCTGTATGTTGAGTTGAACGATTTGGCGACAGTCTTCTCTCCAGATTTAACAAGGTTCTGCATAAATTCTGCTTCGTAAGAATAAAGAAACAAATCAGCAAGCAATGGTGCACAGTTTGTACCCATTGGTATACAGATTGTTTGCTGAAAAACTATGTTACCAAACACAACAAATATGTTATCTATCAAAAACTCCAACATTTTGATGATGGTATCTTCAGTATACATGTATTTTTCTTTGGAATCCGTATGGTGCTTGACAAAATAACCAGAATCCCTGTTCAGCACCAGATATTTGTATCTTGGCTTACCGTTTTTGTAATTGAAAGACAAGTGAATAATTTCTTTAAGATGTTCTTTAAATTAAGAATGAGGGATAGTGGTGTAAAGTGTAGAAAAATCAAATGTTTTTATACTTTTTACATGAGATAAAGTATTAGAAGAAAGATGTTTAAGTAATTCTTTATAATGTTTGAGAATCCACATTTGGTTGATTCCAGATGTAGAATATACTTTTTCTGAATAAGACTGAAGACCATCTTTGACGATTGTCAAAATTTGTGTTAGAGTTACCGATAATGATTTAGTAGTACATTTAGATGAGCCTGCTATATATCTTTCCTTGTATGGATTTTTATGGAGTTTAGGAATCCAATACAAGTAAGAAAGATCAAGATCTTCCTCTTTAAGATTGATACCTAACGACTCGAGAAATCCTCTATGAATGGAAAGATCTTTGGTAAAATTAGTTCTAGTATATGCAGGGTTATTTAATATACTATCTAAACCAAGCTCCTTAATAAGACATTCAAGGTAGAATCTCTTACAAACGAGAATAATGTTGTTGGAAGCCTTATCAGCTGGGACAACAACATTTGTTGTGTATGTCTGTAAGAATTGCCTTGATTTCAGGATCCTTGAGTACTGAAGACAGTTTCTTTACATCAAAATGATCATTGTATCAATACCTACAACATCCTAATACACATGCCTATACAAAAAGTATATAGTTTTCAAGATAATGAACCGTTTCAGTATTCTTTAGTGTCTATGACCTTGACCTTTGACCCCATGACATTAATTTATACATCAGAATGACCGTTGCATCAATACCAACAATATTCAAATATACATGTCTGTACAAAAAATTAGTTTTCGAGATAATGAACCATTTCAGTTTTATTTTGCTACTGTGACCTTGACCTTTGAACCCATGACCTTTTTCTATACATCAAAATGATCGTTGTATAAATAGCTACAACATTCTCATATACATGCTTATACAAAAAGTTTATAGTTTTCAAGATGATTAACCATTTTGGTATTGTTTTGCTACTGTGACCTTGACCTTTGAACACATGACTTTAATCTATATATCAAAATGATCGTTACATCAATACCAAATATTTTAATATACATGCCTATACAAAAAGTTTATAGTTTTCCAGATAATAACTAAAATCAGAAAGGTAAACAAGAGGGCCATGAGGCCCTGGGCGTTCACCTAAGAATAAATTGAATTCTACACATTTTCCAATAATGTCATGAATAGAGGGTTAACAGTGTTCATTATTAGTTCCTATGAACTTGACCTAGCTTTTGTCCTGAACATTGTTTTTGACATATTATATGAAGATTGTACAAAAAATATGGACTCTAGAGTGTTAACAAGGTTTTTCTACTATTTGACCTAGTGACCTACTTATTGACCCAACATCAACCATATATATACTTGACCTTGCTTTGGTCATGAACATTGTTCTGGACAAATTATATGAAGACTGGAAAAAACTATGGACTCTAGAGTGTTAACAAGGTTTTTCTTTGATTTGGCCTAGTGACCTACTTATTTACCCAAAATGACTCATATACGAACTTGAATTAGCTTTTGACCTGAACATTATTCTGGACAAGTTTGATGAAGATATAACAAATACTGTGGCCTCTAGAGTGTTAACAAGCAAAAGTTGACGCACATTGGACGACACACGGCGGAAAAAAAGACTGGTCACAATAGGTCACTTGAGAACTTTGTGCTCAGGTGAACTAAAAATTAGGTCATGACCTTCACAATTTACCTTGATCCCATTTTGAAGGAAATTACAAGAATATGTCAAAACTGAAAACTCCATGTCATTATCTGATCTTATAGTCAAGTTACAACGATTTTACGATTTTTGCAAAATTATACACAAAAACGTGTACCAGGTAACCTATTTTTTGTCAGAATTCCACGAAATGTATAAACTTAGAGGTTAAGACTATCTAGAAGCCAAATATCAAATCAGATTTTGCCTCCAATGACTGGTTCTGGAGAAGAAGATTTTTTTTTTAGGTTTTTTCTATTTTTAGTAATGGCAGCCATCTTGGATATCTAATCGCCATGATTTTAAGTCAGACTCTAGCAAGGACCTTGCACAGCAAATTTGGCTTCAATAGGCCTGGTAGTTTCAGCTGTTAACGCAAGCACAGACACATGCGTCATGCCAATAGCTCATCTGGCTTTAGCCAGTTGAGCTAAAAACAATAATAACCTGCTGTAAAATTTTGGTCCAACCTTGTCTGATAATACCTGCATATTTCCCCTGAAAAAAAATGAGGGCGCGGAGGCCTAATGGATAAGTCGTCAGTCTTCAAATCCAGGGTCTCTCACCGCTGTGAGTTCGAGTCCCGCTCGGACCACATGTGGGAAAGTAAATTTTCCTTGCCGTTGGCCTTCACTGATTCACCTGGTATCAGTATAATGGACTGGGGGAGTGGTACGCTTGTCTGCGGTGTACTCACTCTGTGAGCTAGCACGGTAAAGTCGCCCTGAGTGCGCGCTAGTACAAGGCAGACCATACAACACCCTCGCACTTCACATGCATACACAAAATTGTTCATAGATTAATCCATAGAGATTAATTAAATAGTTCTCGTCGTGAATAGCTGAAAAATTGCTGATGCGACGTTAAGCAACATTCAACCAACCAACCCCTGAAAAAAATGTTTGTTAAAAGAGAATAAAAAAGAATTTTGTAACAAAAACAAGTATTTATTTATCACCTCTTGTACAACATGTCATAAAGTCCATGACACATGTTATATAGTCACCACAAGGTTATCAAACAAAACAAAATCATCTACAAGCAGAAATAATACCAGTGACTTCAAAACGGAAGTGAGAACAAAATAACTTCTAAATAATAATATACAGCATATCTTTATATATAGTTTGGTTAAAAAATAAAAATAAAATGATGCTTACAAAATGGAATGGTAACAAAATCTAGAAATAAAAATAAATCTGGTAAAATGTAAAGCACCAAGATTTGATTAAGATACAACAGGCCCAACATAATCAATTTATAATTAGCAAATATGGATGAAATCCTAATTCCATGATATTAGACCCTTTACACAATGATCAATACATTATATAATTAATTATATAAATTAGCAAATGTTATTATGTTGGAAGTGACTGTCTGAATATCGACATGTAGACATTAAATTCTAACAATCAGCAACATGTTGGAAGTATTTTTATCTTGAACAAATTATATAGTTTATTGAACATGATCTCTATCTCCATTATATACAAAGTGTCCATTGTAATATTGTTTTTAACGTAAGTTACAATTTTCAGACCATTATTGGACAATAGAAACTGATCATAATACATGCAGACAAATAATCAATAAATCTAAATTCTTTCTGTTAATGGTTTTTCTTTGGTAATATATTTTTATTTTGTTATAATTTCAAATTTACAAGACCATTACTGGGCAATATAAATCATAAACCATGCAAACAACTCAGGAATATATTTAAATTCTTTCTGTAAAGATTTTCAGGAACATTTCTCTGCCACAACAACCTGAATTCCCCAACAGAAAAGTAATTTTTAATGATCTTATAATCAGCCAAAAATAAACAAATCATCATACAATCTGAACCAGATTTAATTGGTCAACCTACTACATACATGTCACATGAGATTATTTCTACTTTGGATTACAATAATATTTGTAAAGTTGTGTCTGATAATGTGACATCATTTTGTTGAATTCTGTGGATACATAATTTGGACAAAACAGTTTCCATTTATTACCAATTCAAACTTCTGACTCCTGTTGCACAATTAAACTATAATAAGCTCAATGATAAATAATTTGATTATTATGGTTTAATCATCAATTAACTTTTAATTCAGCTTTGGGCCCTTGATAACTTAAAGCCAAAATTGCCCCCCCACTCCCCCCCCCCCCAAAGTACTTTGAGAAATTTCACTGTGCATTCTTTGTGATATAACTAATGTATAATAAATAACTAAATGCAATAAAATTTACCATTTAATTTGTGTTACCATAGCAACAGTTATTTTTATATATGTATATTATAAAACTGTCACAACCTATTCAATACAAAACCATAACATAGATCCCTAAGCATTAACAGTGTTAAAAATTATGTCTGGATTTCATTTTTTTGTAAATCAAAATCAATTTTCATTCGAATTCAATTTTAGCAAAGAAGTTACAATTTACTTTAATCACATATCTGGATTATTGTGTCAGATAAACTCATTGGATGATTGTCAAAATTAGATATTCCTGAAAGTTTTATTTTCATATGTTGTTACTCTCATGTGTTTACACGGAAATACAAACAATATGAAAATTTAACAAATTACCATGGTTTTATAATATAAATGATTGTACACTGGAAATCAAATGATTAAGATTGATACTGCAAACCCGTCTTATTGTATTGTTAATGGTTAAATACTCATTCTGAGCAACAGATGCTATAATGATAATTTTTGCATTGCAAACAAAGGTACTAAAACATGTTACTTTTGATGGTATTTCTCAAAAATTTAAAATACATATCTAGTAGCAGATAATGATCATACATGTACAGAAACCAATAAAGCTTTGACAACCTGGCAAACCAAAAATCAATTTTTGTTGCGAGCCCAGCTCAAGTCTGATGATATCAAGTCACACAGTGGTAAATGTCTATAACAAAGCAAGTGTTTAGTACCAACCAAGGTCTATGTAAATTCTTTCTAGACTGAATGTCTTGAGTACAACCTGTAAAGACTGAAGTTATAGATTAATGATCTACCGTTAATAACCCATACAGTACAGACCTGTCCAAAGCTTAACACTAAGCTACCAAATTATTGTCAATACCGGCAGCTCATCTCGATGGCTCATTAGCTATATATCCACATCTTTTCAGCAGCTGCCAACTATATTTAGCCAGGTTTTTCGATCACTGCCTTTCCATATCTCGGCAGCCAAGTTTGGATTTATCTCCATTAGTTCAGTGTAACTTTTGACAGGTCTGTACTGTAG
Organism: Anadara kagoshimensis; assembly: GCA_021292105.1. Taxonomy (NCBI): domain Eukaryota; kingdom Metazoa; phylum Mollusca; class Bivalvia; order Arcoida; family Arcidae; genus Anadara; species Anadara kagoshimensis. Next base: position 4,790,399 of record CM037865.1, read on the forward strand.
TCATAACCAGTATAGTACCAGTACTTAATTATGTTTATACAATAATTATAACAAGACATAAGCTTCAAGTTTTACCTAAGTTATAATGTAACACTTAATACAGATATACATTTGTACATCTATTATGTACATCATATTTTGTTTTATATACAGCAACACCTCGTCATAATGTCCCTTGATAACTTTGCTACCTCATTTATGCATTATTGTATTTTTGTCATATTATTTTCTTTATAAGCCTTCCTCCATTTATCACCAAACACCTTTATAAGGCCAAAATCTGACTGAACAAATGTCGATGATGAATGTAAGTTTTACTGTATACTCAATATTGACACTGAAATATAATACTTATAATGGTTATATATGTACAGACAAGCTGATCTTATACTATAAAGTCTTAAATAAATTCTGTAAAGTGGCAGCATAAGTATCCGTCTGAATGGACGAGGAATTGATTGTCAGTGTTTGATAATCGCCACTAGATACACAGTCCGTTGTCATGCTAGATGGCATGGTCACAGGGGAAGTTTTAGTACAAAATATGGATTCTATTGGCAAGTCTGAATGTACAGTCTGTGGTAAAGTTGTACTAAATATAGAATCTACTGAAATCGCCGATACTGGCATTGTCATATCTGACAAAACAGTCTGTGATAAGGTGTTAGTAAATGCAGGATCGACCGATATGGCCGTAACTGGTAGGGTGTTTGTAAACACAGGATTTACTGATATGGCAGTTACTGGTAGGGCATTGGTAAACACAGGATCTACCGATATGGCTGTAACTGGTGAAGGATTGACATTGATAATGGACTGTGCTGTGGTAATAATGGCCCCATTAAAACTAGAGAATGATGTGGTACACATGGGTTCCTCTATATCCTCCGATCCCTGAAGACTATTCATTAAACTGTCGGTTATAAAGTTATCAAGTCCATCAAACAAACTATCCTCTGTCGTGTTAGATATTGCTGGTGGTAAAATGGATGCTTGATTATTTGTGTTTCTTTCATTGACACTGAGCAAAGATTCTAGATCAAAAGATGGCATGGCTGAGGTAGTTTCTGGAGATGCCGCCACATTAATATTTGTGCTAGATCTCAAATCAACAGTTTCCATTTGATCGTGAGAGAAATGATTCGTTGTATTTCCTTCCACCATTTCCAGTGCTTGTTGTGGTAAATCTCCAGGTTTATCCATGATTTTGGTTTGTGTTGAGATCTGTCTTAGAGAGCTGAAAACTCCTGCAAGTGAAAAGAAGCAACAAATAAAGAACAAACTGCAAAATAAATCACATGCAAGGTCAAGGTTTTTTGGTTTATATAGTAAGTGGGTTGGAAAAGGCTTGGAAGGCTACACTTTCGACTAGTTTCATCATCAAATTTGCCCTTGCAAAAATAGAAAATAGATTAAAATCTTGTCTGAATTAAATAAACAACCTGCATGAAGCTTACTTACTGTCTATGTAGAGTTATCTCCCAAAGTGAATGTCGGGGTAAATGTATACGTTTTTTAAACATGTTGTCTACTCTCCATGCTAAATCTGGTACTGATTAATTCCTATTTTACACAAATTCTCAGTAAGCATTTACAAATTGCTCCAGAAAATATTTCAAACATTCTATTACTTGGTAGTGTGACCATGACTTGTGACCTATATAACATGTTGGTCAACACAATGTAACTATCTTAAGGGATGCAGATTTTTTGAATGAGATCAATTGATATATTACCAGCAATATGTTAAGTACCAGTACTTCTTCAACAAAAGAATTGTTTCCAAGTCAGGAAAATTAAGGATTGAAACTCAATAAATGATTTTATATAAGTGGTTGACTACATTCTTCATGATGGTGTACAAACCTGGTCGTAAACTTGTGAGTGATAACTGATCTTTCATCCATTCTACCACAGTCCTGTAGAGCTCAGCTGGTGTTGTCACAGAGACAATCCTCTTGTAGGAGTCGTAGAGTGGCTTCATGATAAAACTGAACTGAACATTTGTCAAGGTCATTTAATCTATTTTAGAAATTAGAGACTGTCTAAAGTCTATAGCCTCACAGGGCTAGGTAGAGATTGTATCTGGTTTCATTGAAGCAAGTCACCCGACAGTACAATACTCCAGCTTGGATGGGACATCAGTTCATTGCAAGGGTACTTTTAATTGAAATCTGGGTCAACTTCGCCATAACATACTACAAAGCTCTGCTGAGTCTGTGACATTAAACGTCTTTGCATGTGTCACCACAGTTAAAGCTCTCTTAAATACTGCTATACACATGAACACTACAGTATATACCTTTTACACACTAATCATCAGAATTTCTCAAATGTGGATGATACACAGCAGTAAACATTTCATGAGTCTAAGGTACAAGACCATAATCCACCTGGATCAGTAATCTTTCCCATTACAATTGTGACAGTCCCAAGTAGAAATCCCATCTACGGAGCAAATTGAATATTATTTATATTTTAATTGATAGCAAAGGCACAAGATCTGAAATTTAATTTTAACCCATAATTTATGTTTCTAAACATAAAAATTCAAAGGTCAATCATTTTTTATCATTTACATATACATAAATTATGTTTAAGTACAGTAGTGACTAAAAGAAACGACTTCCTTTTTTGAAAAACGTCAAGTATTGAAACATGTGGAGGAACACATATGTGTAATGTATTGTTTTTCACCGATGATTCATAAAAACTTAAAAAATAATGTAAGATTCAATGAACAGGTGCAGTGCACAACTTTACCCGACATCATCATGATGCAAATTTACTGTCTTGATTACACAGATTGTCAGTTTGTTCCGTAGATGGGATTTCTACTTGGGACTGTCACAATTACCTATTCTGTTAAGCCAGAAACAGCATTTTGTGTGAAAAATTGCCAATATTGAAAAATAGACAGCTACTCTGGTTTACTGACTCAATCATTAGGCTCATAATTTGATAAACCGGGTATCTCAATAATCCTTGATGGAAAAATAGAGCAGATTACATGACAACTATGTTAAAGTTTGATCTGTACGATCTTTCGGCCTGGACATAGCATGGTTGATTTTTATTAGTAATGGACCAGGTTCATTCCCCAGCCATGGCAGTTGATGAGGATTGTAACTTAGACTATTTCTTGATTTTTCAGATCAATATTGGTAGCATGGTTGATTTTCGTTACCTATGGGTCAACTACATTCTTCAGCCAAGCCACTTCTTGTTCTTACAAATCTTTAGGCCTTAACATATAATAAGTTTAATTTCCATTGGTTACGACCCTACTAACTGGCAATTACAATTATCAGCCAGAGCAGTTGTCAAGGGACATAGATACAGTAAAACATGAATATAATGAACACGCTTACAATGAATACATGGATAGTACAAAGTCAAATATTGGGTGCGACTGCTTCTCTATATAATACAATTTATAACAATGTAACAAAGTCGCTTTATAAAGAAGTTAAAAAATAGTGCCAAGGGCTTCCTTATAAACATGTTTCACTGTAGGAGTTTTCTATGTGGAAGTAAAAGGATACTATCCAGAATTTCCAGTTTTGTTTTGTACGACTCTTGACATATTCCTCATACATTCTGTCCATCTGGCATGGTTTATCCACCACCGTTATTCCAGCTGCTGGCAAACGTTTCTGCAATGAGCTACAAAAGATTAATACAACAAATGCTTTCAATCTGTTCAGATATATTTTAAGCTGCTAAAAATTTCAAGGCATGCAAATTAAGAAACCCATAGAAGTAAAAACGAGCAAAGAATATTGAAACCCGACATAAAAATTCAAAATTTATGTCTTTAAATCTTGTCTGAATCATCACCGTTTAAACATTTTTATGGTTTCTAAACTAGCTTATCACTTTGCTTGCTTTTAACAAAGGTGCAAAATAACAAAAACAGTTAGAATGTATAAGAAAACAAAATGCTGGAACACTTCAAATTGATGGTTTCACTGATAAAAATAATTATGTTTCATTAAACTATTTCCCAATAATCTCTTTCATGAAAATTACATTTTTTTTCTCCATGTAATATTTCTTTTTCAAAAAAAAAAAAAAACAAAAAAAAAACCCACTTTATTTTCCCCCCATATTTCATTTCTTACAAGAAATTTTCAACCCCCCCCCCCCCCCTTTTTATCTCTTTCAAGAAAATTTAAATTTTACTCCATAGAAATCAAATTTTCTGGAAGGCTAAATATCTATTTTGGTAGAATCAGCATTGTGTTTTATACATCCTGTAACTTAAGTTGCCAAGCTGCTTGATATTGTAATACACCCAAAGGCTGTCAACTAGGATGCAATAACAATGACTACCGTAATTGACCTTTGACCTTACTTAAATTTATGATAAGTAAAATATTAAGGTAAGTTATCTGAGGTTAAAGGTTATTGCTTACCTTTCCTGAAATAAATACAAAGTTAATTAATGAAGGAGGGTGGTTAACCTATTAAATAAGAAACAAACTTTATATATATATATATATTTATGACACTGAAAAACAGAATCAAAGATGCAATACAAAAAATTTACATATTAAAAATAAAATACGAAGCAAAATCTACATTTAAAAACAATGTATAAATAAAATTAATATTTACATAATTTATCCTAAAATTAGGGAAAGGGTATGTAAAAAAGTCCTACAAAATTAATTAAAATATTAATCTAGCTTACAAAAATAGCAAAGTTTTAAGAATTCACAAAAGTTGACAACCCTTGAGAGTCTTAAACATGTAAGTTGATCAATTTTATGCCAAACTTAATAATTTCATAATATTATAAGTTTTCTTTAATTATTGAAAACTTGCATGCAAGTTTTGTTACTGCTGACAATTGAAACTTGGGGTTTGTAGTTATCTCCCTTTGACCAGTAACAATTTAGACTTTGAATGTGTGAAAGTAGCAACACAAGGGGAAAACTATCCAGCAACTTGGGAAAAATTCCTGCAATAGCAAAATAAAACCTTGTCAAATATTAGCATTTAAATCAACTTAAATAATTACACAAAAAGACTTGACTTACTGAATTTGGGAGCCCAACGCCTCAAGCTCTGCTCGTAGGGCACTGGCCTCATCTTGCCTACTCTTATTATCAGCCTTAAGCTGCCGACAGTATTCCACCGCTACAATATGGAGATATGTCAATATTTTGGGTAAGGTGCCCCCTTAAAAGGGGCTATTGAAAATATAACTAATATCAAAAACATAGATTTGTAAACAATTCTCTTCCCATTTCAGATAGCAAAATGTGCTATTTTAAAAAGATAAATGATTAAAAAGTGTATGTTACTAAAATCTATGTCACTTTTGAAATTCAAAAGTGTCAAAATTTAATGTTGATTATGGGAAGAGCATTGCTACAAGTCCATTTTCCTAACTAATTTTTATCCCTATGTGTAAAAAAATGAATGAAAAAAAATCTAGGATGGCAGTGCACAAACATAAGTTTATGTAAAACACTAAAAAATTCTAAATTTCTACCAAATAAATCAAAATACCTACTTTTTAACAACTTGGCGGACTTGCTTTCTTTTTGTGAACTTTCTCCCAGTGATGGAACCAAATCTTTAAGCGTTTCAAAACCTTTCTAAAAATAAAAATACACCAAGACCTTTAGTATACTGATATGAGAATTATATAAATTGTAAATTCCTGAAAATTAATGATTAATGTGATTATAATTATACAGGCATTACACAAACATTTACAAAACGCATGTATACAAAGAACAAACTCTTGTGATACCTCTATACTACACAGTAAATATGCATATATGTACTTATATCTCATCACATCATTTACATACAACAATTGTTCTCGCTTCTTCATATAGGTTTTCATAAAATGTATTTTGAAGATTAAAAAACAAATCTATAACAATCAACTTTTTATATACATATTTATTAATATCTTGTTTACTTTTATGAAATTTTTTTAAATCCAATCAAAATTCACATAAATTGTTAGCCAAGAAAGATTTTCGGAAACCTTTTTTTTTTCTTTTTTTTTTAGTTTCAATACATAAATAACATCATGTTAAAATAAAACTTGGCCCATGATGTACAACAATTTATAATTTTACATACAAATATATAAACACAACTGCAAGCATATTAATATATTATATACTTGTTCCCTTTTAGCCTTACCTCCTTGAAGTGGGCGATCTTAATTGGTAAGCTATGGAATGGACTAGGAAACAATAATGGATGATCAATCTGGTACGTGACCTTGTAACAGCCGAGTAAAGCTAAGGTTTACCATCTCAGCATGGCCATTCAAAGCAACCCCGGATTACCCTTGTAAATTTTGTCAGAGATATCAAAGGAATATTACTTACATTGTATATACATGTATCAATAAATTCTCTAGGATATGTATACTCTGATACAGACAATAAGTAAGTTAAATATAGGCATATTTTGATCAGAATTGTTCAGGAATTCCCATGATGCAAATTTTGGCACTTTTGAAAATTCATCTTTCTTACCAGTAGTTCTCTGAGGTTCTAGAACTCCCCTGGATCTACTTCCTGTTTTAGATTGACACTTAAAACTTTTTTTAAGTTTTAATGACCCTGCCTCTTCTCTTATGTCAGAAAAATTCATCAAAGAAGGCTGTTTTCTCTCGATTATAATAAAAAATTCTCTTAAGTGTTGCATGCTTGTTTTTCATATATATTCCTTTAATGAAACCCCTGGATTTAAAATCAGTTTAAAAAGCAAGAACCCATATAAAATTCACTTATTAAATGCACAGAGTATACATGTTCTATTGAATTGACACAAGACATTCCAAAAAAGCAAGATATAACAAAGTTATGACAATACTAGCAATAACAGGTCAATTCTATCCCTTAATTAAAGCTACATATACTGACTTAACTAGTCATAACTACATTTTGTTAAGATGCAAACCTGTATTTTATCACGCCTCTTGTACTCAGCCTTGATATGAGATTCTCTTTTGTGCCTCGGTGTGGGATTAGCTGGCCGGCCACATTTCGATCTTTGGGGTGATGATGAAGTGGACTTGCTCTTGCTCTTGTATTGGTCTGCTTTCCCTGGCGAGCCTCCATTGACCTAAATATAATATTTAGAGATTATAACTTCCAGAGTAACTGGATATCAAATGATAAAATAGACAAGCTGACTGGAAGTTCTAAACTTCCATACATGCTTCTGGGTTCTAAGTTCAACACTTCTTTCGTACAACATATAAATTTATTCAATGAAGCAATGAATCAATGATTTAAGAAAATTACCAAATCATAAATAAAATGCTGCAAAACCAATTTTATTAATTTGTTTAATTCAAATATTACAAATTAATGAAGATACACAAATGTCCCTGCAGGCTTAATTTATTTTATTTTTCCCTTCATAGTTCACTATGATAGTAATACTGTTAATGAAACAGACTTTAGTTTTATCATCACTTCCTCAGAACAGGCTATAATAATTCTATCATGTGAACAAAACGTGGTATTGGGAAGCTAAAATTTCATTAGTTGACGATAATAAGCTTGTTACTGCAAATGATTTGATTGGTTAACAGTATAGTCGCTTACGTCACCGATCATAGGAGTATATAAAGGACTTCATTGCCCGCAGAAGTTTCTTGCCAGTTGGATCGCCGAGCATATTACATCTTCTCGTCAAAATGAGTAATCACTCGGATTTTGGACTAGTAATTTTGATTCCATGTCACCCACACATGCATTGCAGATGAAGCAGATTAGCGGAATAAGCATTAATGTTTATCTTGAAAACAATATTACTAAAATTCGTGATATTTTAGACAAATTAAAGGTTGAATAGTTTCACAAACCATGCGATCTCATGATTGGGAGATACATGTTTTGTTTACTAAAATCGTGTTAATAAATTTTTCAATAAATATCTTTTGGCAAAAATGAAAATTGAACTTACTTGTAACTTTTTCACTATGTCCTGTTCTATATTATAAATGTCATCGTTTTCTATTCGCAACATGAAAACATCAGAATGGTTGTCGTCCACGACCCTCATGTTTAGCGATTTTAAGCTTCGCTGATTGAACAGGAGCGCGGTTTATATACTGCTATCCCGTCATGCACCGGGTCAAAATCACAGCCCTCGAAACAAAATAAAATAATTTTCAAAACAATAAATGACAATGTTGTTACCGATGATAATTATTTATAAAATTTAAAATTCATCAACGATTTATTTGACAGAAAAAGCTTATAAATTATTTTCGGGAATTATAAAATATTTCAACGTACACGATGGTGGCCTGACGTCACAACATGAATATTATAATTATGGCCAATACACAAATTTAAACGAGTAGGAAAATTGGCAAACTAAAATGCCCGGTTTTTTTTTAATTATTTTATATTTATTTAGTCAGCATTTACACCAAACAACGAGGTCGAGCTGATTACAGAGAAAACTCAAAACAATACAAAAATGATTACCTGATTACGTATAGAAGAATCATAACAATACAAGACATGACAATTAAATTATACAAGTTATTTTGGTACCATATTACTCAGTTTGGACACCTCTCTCAGTCTGAGTGACTGTTTTATAAAGTAACCGATAATCAGATAACTGATAATGGACATGTGTTCAAATCTAGGATTAAGAAGATACTGTGTATTTGTTACATATTTTCTCTAACAGTGTTTAAAGTGTTTTTATATCGAATTCATGGAAAGAGTTACTTGTATCAGAGACATATATATTATATGTCTCTGCTTGTATGTTTGAAGAGATGGTCTCTCAGTTCTGCATTAATTCTGTAATTTGGCACGATAGAAAAAAAGTGCAGTTCATCCTCAATAGTGTTGCATGTTATACAGAGTCTACTATCTCTAGGAATGTTTTTATATCTTCCAACTTCAATTGCTAAAAAATGACGAAATGACTTGGACGAAATTTTGTAAATACGGCTGACGATAATAAAAATTATTAACCGTAAGATAACTTTCTAAATTGAGATTAGTTTTTAGTTTGCTGTAAAGACATCAGTTTTGATGTGTCGATATTTAAGTTAGCTATCTTTGTAAAATGATTTTTTTTATAATAGGACTCGGTCACATTTTTAGCTCACCTGACCGAAGGTCATGTGAGCTTATGGCATAGCGCAGCGTGTGTATGTGCGTGTGTGCGTGTGTGCGTCGTTAACACCTATTTTCGACTTCTCCTCTGAAACTACTGGACAGTTTTTAATGAAACTTTGTCAGAAGTATATATGGGCCGGTGCAATTCAGATTTGTTCGTGGCGTTGCCATGGCTACCATAACTAGGTCAAGGTGACCTAGGGGTGCAAAAATCTTAAAAAATCTTCTTCTCCGAAAGTACTGATTGGAGAAAAAATCTGATGTGATATTTGGCTTCTCTAGGGTCTTAAGCCTATAGTTTGTTCATTTTGTGAAATTCTGATAAAAAATAGGTTACGCGTTTTTGCGTTTAATTTTGAAAAAATCGTAAAATAGCTTTAAATTGTTATAACTTGACTATTTGACCAGATAATGACATAGGGTTTTCAGTTTTGACATCTTCTTGTTAGTATCTTCAAAATGAGGTCAAGGTCAATTGTGAAGGTCGTGACCTATTTTTTTTTACCTCTCATTATAATTATTATCTCGAAAACTATAAACTTTTTGTATAGGCATGTATATAAGAATCTTGTAGGTATTGATACAACGATCATTTTGATGTATAGAAAAAGGTCATGTGTTCAAAGGTCAAGGTCAGAGATGCGAAACAATATCCAAATGGTTAATTATCTCGAAAACTATAAACATTTTGTATAGGCATGTATATTAGAATGTTGTAGGTATTGATACAACGATCATTTTGATGTATAGAAAAAGGTCATGGGTTCAAAGGTCAAGGTCACAGATGCGAAACAATACCCAAATGGTTAATTATCTCGAAAACTATAAACTTTTTGTATAGGTATGTATATTACAATGTTGTAGGTATTGATACAACGATCATTTTGTTGTATAGAAAAAGGTCATGGGTTCAAAGGTCAAGGTCACAGATGCGAAACAATACCAAAATGGTTAATTATCTCGAAAACTAAAAACATTTTGTATAGGCATGTATATTAGAATGTTGTAGGTATTGATACAACGATCATTTTGATGTATAGAAAAAGGTCATGGGTTCAAAGGTCAAGGTCACAGATGTGAAACAATACCCAAATGGTTAATTATCTTGAAAACTATAAACTTTTTGTATAGGCATGTATATTAGAATGTTGTAGGTATTGATACAACGATCATTTTGATGTATAGAAAAAGGTCATGGGTTCAAAGGTCAAGGTCACAGATGCGAAACAATACCCAAATGGTTAATTATCTCGAAAACTATAAACATTTTGTGTAGGCATGTATATTAGAATGTTGTAGGTATTGATACAACGATCATTTTGATGTATAGAAAAAGGTCATGGGTTCAAAGGTCAAGGTCACAGATGCAAAACAATACAGAAATGGTTAATTATCTCGAAAACTATAAACATTTTGTATAGGCATGTATATTAGAATGTTGTAGGTATTGATACAACGATCATTTTGATGTATAGAAAAAGGTCATGGGTTCAAAGGTCAAGGTCACAGATGCAAAACAATACAGAAATGGTTAATTATCTCGAAAACTATAAACATTTTGTATAGGCATGTATATTAGAATGTTGTAGGTATTGATACAACGATCATTTTGATGTATAGAAAAAGGTCATGGGTTCAAAGGTCAAGGTCACAGATGCGAAACAATACCGAAATGATTAATTATCTTGAAAACTATAAACTTTTTGTATAGGCATGTATATTAGAATGTTGTAGGTATTGATACAATGATCATTTTGATGTATAGAAAAAGGTCATGGGTTCAAAGGTCAAGGTCACAGATGCGAAACAATACCGAAATGGTTAATTATCTCAAAAACTATAAACATTTTTTATAGGCATGTATATTAGAATGTTGTAGGTATTGATACAACGATCATTTTGATGTATAGAAAAAGGTCATGGGTTCAAAGGTCAAGGTCACAGATGTGAAACAATACCGAAATGGTTAATTATCTCGAAAACTATAAACTTTTTGTATAGGCATGTATATTAGAATGTTGTAGGTATTGATACAACGATAATTTTGATGTATAGAAAAAGGTCATGGGTTCAAAGGTCAAGGTCACAGATGTGAAACAATACCCAAATGGTTAATTATCTCGCAAACTATAAACATTTTTTATAGGCATGTATATTAGAATGTTGTAGGTATTGCTACAATGGTCATTTTGATGTATAGAAAAAGGTCATGGGTTCAAAGGTCAAGGTCACAGATGCGAAACAATACCCAAATGGTTAATTATCTCGAAAACTATCAACATTTTGTATAGGCAAGTATATTAGAATGTTGTAGGTATCGATACAATGATCATTTTGATGTATAGAAAAAGGTCATAGGTTCAAAGGTCAAAGTCACGGATGTGAAACAATACTGAAATGGTTAATTATCTTGAAAACTATTAACTTTTTGTATAGGCATGTATACTAGAATGTTGTAGGTAATGATACAACGGTTATCATGATGTAAAGAAAAAAGTCATTGGGGTTTAGTATTTATGTTTTCTTTAAATCTATCAGCTAGCCATTAGTTATCAGGTGAGCGTATCAGGCCCATGGGCCTCTTGTTTGTTTTTGTTTTAGCTAGGGAATGTTTTGACTTCTTGAAATCTAAATTATCAACTGATTTTTCACCAAATAGTGCCTGATCATCCTGGATTTTGGAAACATAAACCGTGTATATACAGATTTTTATGCAACATTTTATTTAAGGTGGGAAGAGTATGAGAGGGGTGCTAAACCCATCGCATGGGCGGGGGTCCAGGGGCATCCCCCGGAAAATTTTCAAAACCAAGTCCTGTCTAGACGCATTTTCAATCACGGTATTTTGCAGCGTTTTGATAGGTTAAAATACTGTGATATCAAGGCAAGATTATATTAAATAACCGTATGACACAAGTTCCATATGGGGGTACCCCGAAAAATTTTTGCAGCGTTCTCAGCGAGAGACTGAAAAGCAGTGAAATATTAAGACAAAATTGTACAAATAACTGCATGACATAATTAAGTCCAATGGTTAATTTTCAAACGTACGGTACTCAACTCACGACTTCTGGCTACATGGATATTGAGAAGGTTTGGTGCCATATAAATAAACTAATTAACCACACCAACCTTTGATGTACATCATTAAGTTGGCCATGGGGTTTTTGTCTTGTTCTTTGAATATCATCATTGTCTTTTTTTTCTTTTTTTTTTGAGTCTGTTCAATCCAGTTTTTTCAAATACAATCTGTATGTACACAGTCTTGTATTTTCCAATTAAAACTATTTTCACAATATATTGCGGGGGCCTGCCCCCCCCCCACCTTCTCTGCTCTATACACGCTTTTTAGGTCACCAAGGGTAACCAGAAATGGCTGAATAATGGTGTTCAACATCCCAGTCAACAATATTTCACTTCTATAGAGACGTCGCCAGCTATAGGCGAAAGTGCAGAAATGCCATGTTGCGCTGGTGGCATTATACAACAAGGTTCTTTATCGTGCCACAGGGCCCATCGTATTAATTCAAATTCCCACCCGAAAGAGCCGTGGCTTTCATAATGCTGAGAGCTTGGCGAAAGAAACAGTCACTACCCACTTTCAAGTCTTGGATCAGTAGTGGTTGTTGCAAAGCAGGTGATGTTGAGGTAGGACCCATTGTGCTTACCCAGGGGCGGATCCGGCAGGATTTTTTGAAAGGGGGGGGGGGTTAGAATTACTAGTATATCAATGCTAGGTGCAAGTGCCGAAGGCGCGAGCTTCCAGAGTCTAGTCGCGATCCGGAACAACACGCATACAGAAATGGGTTGTTGCATTAAAACATATGGGGGTTACATCAGTCAAAAGCTCTCTCTTTTAAATTTTTCAAGGGGGGGGGGGGTTTGCAACCCCCGCTTAAATCCACCACTGTTACATCATAAACATAAGATGTGGTGGAAGAAAGCTAAGAAGTAGAGAAATACTTATATAACATGCCACCACATAAATATGTCGAAAAAGTGGATCTCATAGAAGCAATGGGAAAATAGCTTAGCATTTGTCCTCGTAGTAAAATCTTGTACTTCAATCTTCAGTGTTGTAAGTTTGATTTAATTCAAACTACTAAATCAATTTATAGAAAGTTACCTTCGCCCTTGACCTCCAAAATCAAAGTAGTCTTCTTTCAAGAATATGAAGTGTAATGAAATTACATGAAAGCAAACTTGGGTTATTGAATAGAAACCCTAAATTCATTTTTAGTAAGTGACCTTGACCTCCAAGATAACAATACTTTTTCCTTTCAAGAATGACTATCAGTACATAAAGTTTGATGAAAGTCAACTGGAGTAAGTCAAGTTACTGTGCAGAAACCTTTAATTCTATCAAAAGTTAGTGACCTTGACCTTTGATTCCCATCAGTAGGTTTTACCCTTTCAAGAATATCTATCAGTCAATATAAAGTTTGAAGCAAACAGAAGTTATTGTGCAATGCTGACAAACAAGCCAACAGACATGTCATACATGGCATATTTTGTGTTGGCATAAAAACATGTAACTGACACTAACCAATTGTACCATGACACAACAAACAACAAAAGGAAGACAAGATATATGTTTTTTTGGAACCAATGATTATTAAACTTTGGACAATCATTTGGTTTAATGTCAAGTGGTGTAAAAAAACACCAGATATGATAAACATTTTGGGACCACTGGTCATAAAACTTTATATGGACATTGGATTTGGTAAGACAAAAAGGTGTCCAGTGTTGTGGGGGGCAAGACAAGGTAAATATATTTTGGGTTTAAGAAATTGTATGGCCACTCAGTTTAATGACAAAATGGTGTCCATTGTTGTAGTTATGGTTCTGTTTAAGGACCCCAAATTCACTTCCTTTCATTTTTCTTGGTCTTGTTTCCATAGTTTCTACTTGTAAACTTCCTATGCAGTGGTAACAGGTGGCCCACTCCTTTTCTAACTATTCAAAAGTGTCTTTGGCATGCACTGGGACACAACATGACCTCAGTTTTGAGTCTTGTTTAAAGACATCCCTTGTAACAAGGTCAAGTTTTTTTTAACAACTCCAATGTGGTCAAAGATAATCATTTCTGAAATGTCTCAAGTGAAATTTGAATCCACAAACCCTTGACTTTGAAAGCCAATGACACTACCAAGCAAGTCACTTAATATTTATCTTCACTGTTATAACACAAGACACCAGAACAACAAATTAATTCAGCCAGCCAGTTTATTTAATACACTTTACACCTGACTACTTCAATGTAAATCTAAAGATAATATTGTGTTGAATCATTATTGTTAACTGTATACACCAAAATATGATACAGTAACAAAAACAAAAAAATCCTCAACAATAAAATACTTTAACAAACACAAATTCGACAATAACATATTTTTTAATTGGGCTTGTTACTCATTTAAAGTTTCAACATACCATAAAATCATTAATATTCATAGGGGTTAAAATTTCAAAGGTTTTGTAATTTACCAAAATTTACTTGGCAAAAATTTCGTGGAAAGGTGTTTTTGTGAAAATAAATCTTGTGTTTTCAACTTGATAACTTAAACATTTTGTTTGTTGACATTAAATTTCATGGTATTTAATAACGCACAAAAACCACAAAATTGAATCTTTGAAGAATTGTGATTTTATAGTACACCTACACAAAATTTTAAAAAATTAGTGTAAATTTTTATCCATTGTGACAACCTTCTGGAACACTGAGTATTTGTTCTTGACTTTCACATATAGGCAAACAAGACTGACCTGTCCATTTGACCTTTCATTACAAAATATTCAAATAGGAGGGTCCACTCAGTACATAGGTAGCGTTAGGATTTGCACTCAATACCAGAGTTAGCGCTGGGTTGGAAAATTCTGTCGCCAAGGGAAGGGTTAGGGTAAAATTTTGTTGCCTATTTCATTAATGTGTCGCCAAAGGTGGATTGGGGGTTTGACACATAAAATAGTTGACGTTATACACCAGTCCAGTATTATACATATATACATTGCCTATGATTAGTGTTCACATTATATTGGCGAAATATACACGCTTGATCCCTATTCGTCTGCAATGAATATTTAAATCAAAGGTCAAGCAGACAGGTCAAAGTTGTTTACCTATACCTTTATCTTTGATTACCTATTATTAATTTTAGCAAAAGTTTCTGAGTATCAAATCTTTTTGTTATAATCATACAATAAAATAAAAGAACTGACCATCTCATAAATACTTGAATACAAGCTTGTGTTATACATTACTACTATAACTATTGTGATATGCCCAGTAAAAACCATACTTAATGGTCCTTATGATATGGTTTTTAACTTGTTTCATTTCCTCATAAAATTTAAATTTCTGATTATAAAATCTAGAACTACAAAATAGATATGTAGATTTTCATCCCTGCCCTCCCCACTTTTTTCAGCCCACCACAGAATTTTTGTTATTTTTGTTTTTGCGATCGAGATCCTGCTTTAAATGATGGTTGTACATGTCATTACTGTTATTTCTTTGGAATCTAAAAATAAAATCCCCCCACCCCTTGATGAAAATCTAGGAATTAACATAAAATGGCCTAGTGTATTCATTAATTTCAACATTAAATTTCTTGCCCAATTAGCGTCTTATCACAATAAAAAGGGGATGTGATACTAAAGCAATAGAAAGAATTTTTATTGTTGTTGTTTTGTTTTTGTAGTGGCTATATAACAATGTGACCTAAATAAGTAAGTATGGTTTTTGCTTGATGTATCACAAATAATAAATAAATTAAAATATACTTGTAAAAATTGTCAAAAATAGCAATATACAAAATATACCTGGCAGTGTATAATATGACTACATGTAATTATTTGTAATATAATGGTATCTATGGACTCCCGTTGTTATGAGAACATGTATGGATATTTACATATAGTATGAAGTTATATATAAAACAAAATGACAAAAATATAAATAAAAATGACAAAAATAATTCAGTATTATTAAATAAAGTTAGCATTTGTAGCATTTAAAACAATCAACAAAATGCAGCAAATTTATATTAAATTAAACATGAAATTCAATTTCATATAAACAGATTCCTGTGTTCATATTTTATATAAGTATTTTTTTTTTAATTTACAAGGAAAGTTAAGATTCAAGGTTATAATATATTCCACCATCTAGTTATGAATCTGACTTCCAGACTGGTGGCATATCCTAGTGATAAAGTTTGTCACTTGGCTTGCCGAAGGTCAGTGTTTTGTTTCCAGGTACTCTGGTTGTCTCAACCATCCCTGAACTGATCAACTTGACATAAGTTAAAGAATTTTGACTGGGATGGTAATATCCACTTCACTCTGATAGTATAATGGAAAAAATATAAATGTAAGCTCAGGACTTGTTTTATAGAAAGAGACAATCATTTTGAACATTATCTTTATGGCAAAGTTTGATCTGAAGTTATAAATGGATTAAAAACTCCAAGGAAACACTAATAAAAAGATACTTGAAATTGGCTAGTAACAAATGAAATATTGAATTTTAAAGATAGGTACTAATTTAAACCAAAACACACTTTTGGCAGGCAAGCAGATAGTACTGGCTACATTTGACTGTTTTACTACATTAGTATAAAGGTTATTTTGTATCACTGGAACATTGTACCGATACACCCTTATTTCTATTGATTATTTACAGAACCTTTGTTTAATAAACACCACAGTAAAATATTTATGACTATGTGAATCCAATTTGTCTAAGTTATAAATTAAAGTGTTGTGTAATCAGTATTTATTTACATTTACACATGTATAGGCAAACAACATTCACCTGTCCGCTTGACCTTTTTAGGAATATTTATATAGGATTATCCACCAAATACAAGGGTAGTGTTAGGATTCAGTTACCATAAGACATAAACAATGCAAGTTTCCCATGATTTAGAAGAAATAAACATCTGTTTTCCTTATACGCAAATTTACTGGTCCTTAATATTTAAATCAAAGGTCAAGCAGACAGGTCAATGTTGTTTGCTTATAGAAATCTTGCCTATAACTTATTGGTTGAAGAATTTTATATTATAGTGGGGATCTTATAAAGCTCAGCCTTTATACAAATGTTATACACTCGTACATAGTAATGATTTACTTACACTTAAAAACAAGATTACTTGGTTTTTATTCTACGTTACATAATAAAGTTTTAAATTTCCTTATCAAAGATTGTAAGGCCAAACCTAATCTATGTTAAGGTTTTACATTTCTTATAAGGCCAAACATAATCTATGTAAATGTTTTACATTTCTTATAAGGCCAAACTAGTATACCTAGCCCCAGTTTTACAATCATTCCTTCACTAAGATTTTCTAGCAAAACTAAAATCTCAATAACTTCAATAATTTTTAAGATAATCAATAATTCAAGATGTCATTTTGAAGATCGCTTCAAGATTATAACTTCTGATGTTTTACAATTCCCTTTTTAGATTAATAGGCCAAACTAAATTAATATAAATGTTCCTGCTTTATCTTCCTTATCAAGATTATACACTTAATAAGGCCAAGTTAAATATACCTGTGTTACTGATTTACATTTCCTCACAACTTGTATTAATATCAAATACTGTAAGTCCAAGCTAAAAACTAAGTACCGGTAGGTGAATCATTGTTTAAGACCACATCAACATTGTTACAGCAATTCATGGCTACCAAGCTAAAAACTAAGTAGGTGAATCATTGTTTAAGACCACATCAACATTGTTACAGCAATTCATGGCTACCAAGCTAAAAACTAAGTAGGTGAATCACTGTTTAAGACCACATCAACATTACAGGGATTTATTAAGGGTCTATTTAGGGCTGAAATTCGGCCCCATTCCCAATGGAAAAAACATTGATTTTTTCCCAAAATGGGCTGAGAAAATTCCCAATTAGAAAATCGTACCAGATACATTGCTGAAGTCTGGCCATAAATGTGGCTGCTTTCCTCAATCTTCAATCAACTCAATACACTAAAAGCATTAGATTTAATCTCTAATGGCGTAAAAAATGATGTCAAAGTTTTCCCAAAATGAGCAAAAAGTTGATAGGTTTTTCCCAAGTTTTAGTTTAGGGCCTTTTCCCAAAAGACCCTGATAAATCCCTGCATTATTACAGCAATTCATGGCTACCAATCTAAAAAACAAAATTGTCATAAAATCAAATAATTTATTTGCTTTACTTTTGTTACTAGTAATTACAGAAATATGTAATGTCGTTACTGATTCAATAAAAAATTTAGATGTATTGAAAAATGATTGGTTTGATGCAGTGTTGTGATGTCACGCTGTAACTAAAGTTACTGTTGTGAGGAATGTAGTGATGTCACACTGTAACTAAAGTTACTGTTGTGAGGAATGTAGTGATGTCACACTGTAACTAAAGTTACATGTACTGGTAATTTATAGTACTGGAACCGTGTGACATCTTGAGGAGTTAGTACAATAGTACTGTTATATACCAATGAAATACTGTGAAAACATCCAAATACAGTACAACCTGCCTTAAAGGCCACCTCTATATAAGGGTCACCTGCTTATAAAGGTCAGTGGAATTGTATCCAAATTGTAATTAATATCATTTGAACCTGTATATAAAGGCCATCTGCCCATAAAGGCCATTTTTTCTTAGGTAGCCTTTATAGACAGGTTTGACTATATGTAACAAACATGAATAAAACATAAAAAACAATTGGATACAAATATTTCCTAACACAGTGGAGGAACTTTCTCCAATTTCCCCAAAATCTAGATTATTAACATTGTAGATTGAAAGTTTGCAGGTTTATAATAGACATTAAGATGACAGGCACCATAAAAATCACCAAGACTACAAGATGATTGTATCCATGGACTTTGACTGCTGTAAGTTTGATAATGGTAAGTGTCTATCACCTAGATTACCATATGATTGTTTCCATGGATTTTGACCTCTGTAAGTTTGTTAATGGTAAGTGTCTATCACCTAGGTTACCAGATGATTGTTTCCATGGATTTTAACCTCTGTAAGTTTGTTAATGGTAAGTGTCTATCACCTAGGTTACCAGATGATTGTTTCCATGAATTTTGACCTCTGTAAGTTTGATAATGGTAAATGTCTATCACCTAGGTTACCAGATGATTGTTTCCACGGATTTTAACCTCTGTAAGTTTGTTAATGGTAAGTGTCTATCACCTAGGTTACCAGATGATTGTTTCCATGGATCTTAACCTCTTTAAGTTTGATAATGGTAAGTGTCTATCACCTAGGTTACCAGATGATTGTTTCCATGGATCTTAACCTCTGTAAGTTTGTTAATGGTAAGTGTCTATCACCTAGGTTACCAGATGATTGTTTCCATGGATTTTAACCTCTGTAAGTTTGTTAATGGTAAGTGTCTATCACCTAGGTTACCAGATGATTGTTTCCACGGATTTTAACCTCTGTAAGTTTGTTAATGGTAAGTGTCTATCACCTAGGTTACCAGATGATTGTTTCCATGAATTTTGACCTCTGTAAGTTTGATAATGGTAAATGTCTATCACCTAGGTTACCAGATGATTGTTTCCATGGATTTTGACCTCTGTAAGTTTGATAATGGTAAGTCTCTATCATCGTCACTTCTATCACGTCTGTCATCATTACATGATCCTATGGAGTCTATATCAGTCTCTAGATACAACTTGGCACTGTCACTGAACACGCTGAGTGTTCTGTCGGGACGTAACTTCTTTAATTTTAAAGACTGAGTATCCAGTTCATCTAAACTCTTTTGTTTCAGGAATTTCTTATTTGACTTTCCGTCTAACTGGTCACAACTTTTATGACGCTGCTTCAGAATTCCCTGTACAGGCATTTTGTTACCTTGATTACCGTTACTTTTATCCTGTAGAGACTGCTTACTCCTTGATTCCTCCATATTTGATGAGACTGGCGCATCTCCACTTAGATGTTTACGCTTTTTAGAGTAATTTTGTTCAGTGGATATTTCCACATCTTGGTTTTTAATTTTGTCTCTTTTAGGAATGAGATATTTTTCAAATTCTAGACTGCTGTTTCTGACATCATCCATATTTTGTTCATACATCATGTTGATATCTCCATCTTTATCTAAAATCCTAAATTTTTGTTGCAGGGGCTCAACTCTCTCTTTGCTTTGACATAAAGATCCGACATTTTGGTTACCGGTAAACTCAGAATGATGAGTATTTACTGTATCAATTTCATCTATTGATGCATAGTCAGTACTGAATTTAGATTTCAGTGATGTAAAAGTGTTCTGGGATTTAGCTGCAGGATTTCTGGTAACAGGTACAGAAGATGCACTGTTAGTACAGGAACAATCAGGAACTTCATCATATATCCTCTCTGGTCTGCTGGTGTACAATGACAAAATATCTTCTGTTGAAGCAAACCCTTTCTTCTTGGCTGAGAGTCCTACAACAGGCATTCTCCTAGTAACAGCTGGAGACTGGTACGACTGATAACCAAAGGTACTAAAACTACCTGTAGCTTTATTTATATCTGACACGATTGATGAATTAGTGATCTTGACCTCACTATAATCATTAACAATACTGTGCTCTGGCTCGTATGAAATACGCACAATGTCAGCATGGATTTTATCATCAGATTCTTTCTCATTTTCATAACTTGGTGTGCTTTCTTTTGCTTCAGTATGTAATGGTTGTGAGCATTTCAATTCACCATGTTTTGTTGCGGTGTCCATATTTACAACATTTTCTGTTGTCTCCATTGGACTGCCTTTATCCTCATCTATACAACATTCATTGTATATTAAGTCATCCTCTGGAGGTGGAGGCGGTAGTTCAGTGTCATCATCTATTGGCACCACCTGTGGCATCGGTGGTAAAGGTGGCGACTGTTCTCTCTGATCAAATACAGCTTTATACTCAGAATTACCAAGACTTCCCATATCATACATCGCTTCAGGTGCCAGGGGAGGAGGTACAGGAGGGGGGACGGGAGAACCAATATTCTTGTTCCCTATAATATGTTTGATTTTACTCCGCCCCTTTTCTTTGATGGGCACAGCATAGACAGGAGATTTAATTTCTTTTTCTGTGTTATCCAATTCCTGGCTTTCCATAGCAAGGGAACATGTCTCGGAATTTTCATCATCTGACTGGGTTTGTTGATCGTTTGTCCCATCTTCACCATCATCAGCTACCCAAGGGTATGATGTAATCAGATATGGAGCCACTTTACTGAAAATACACAAAAATAACAGTCTTACAGTCTAATAAGTGTAAGTATCTGTCCAAATATCTTTTGTCTGTATATTTATCAACACACACACACACACACACACACACACACACACACACACACACACACACACACACAATAAGAAGGAGAGACAGCACTCTACCAAATGAGCTACTCTGTGTGTGTGTGTGTGTGTGTGTGTGATATGTATAAAACATTAAAATGTGACAATGATATGTAAACTTTAATATCAAGTATTGAGTATTCAAATAAAAAAGCAAATACATGTACTAGGAAATGAACCATTTGTCTTGCTTTTCTCTTTTTTAAGCTAACAAATACTATAAACATGAACACATTACACTAGACATGACTGAAGACATCAACCATGAACTAACGACAACACATAAGACAGAATGCATGTCTATTCATAACAATACTTAAAATTTGGTAACATAAATAAAATTCAATATTGTGCATGTTACTCAGTTTATACACTTGTGACTGTATATTCTCACAAATTATACATCTAAAGTCATTTAATCTGTGAACACTTATGATTTATCAATGAAATCTATATAGATGTATGGTAAGTATAACTGGCAGGATTTCCATTAAAACAAACATGTACATGTATTAGGACTGTAAACTAAAGTATTGACTACTTACAAGTACTAACTACTTCAGATACATAAAATATACCATAAATATACCATTGGATAAAAGTTATATAAAGGAGAAAACATTTCTGTAAAACTGATATATTATAGACAACCAGCCCCAATTTTTTAAATTTGTTAATAAAGTCAGAAGATTTACTAAAAACCATTTTAAAATTTAAATATTTAAAAAAAAAACAAAAAAACAAGAGGCCCATGAGACCCTAACGCTCACCTGAGGCTAAGTACATATCTCATGCAGAGGTTCAATGGTCTATAACATTTATTAAAGAGAACTCCTAATTTTCAGCAGTAAGGCAGAATTAAATGCAAGGGTTTTTGCAAATTAATCATACCATGTCCCGAGAATGCTACATATAATATATATAGTCTAGCTACAATACATTATTTATAAACAACTAAAAAAGTAAAAACAAAAGTATGAAACTATGACCTTCATCTATATATCAAAATGATTGTTAGGCCATTACTTACAATATTCGAATATACATGCCTATACAAAAAGTTAATAGTTTTCGAGATAATTAACCATTTCAGTATCCTTTCCCATCTGTAACCTTGACCTTTGAATCCATGACCTTAATCTTTATATCAAAATGATCATTAAATCAACTTCTACAATATTGTAATTGTAATATACATGTTTATACAAAAAGTTAATAGTTTTCGAGATAATTAACCATTTCAGTATCCTTTCGCAACTGTAACCTTAACCTTTGAATCCATGACCTTAATCTATATATCAAAAGGATCGTCAAATCAATTCCTACAATATTGTATTATATATGTCTATACATAAAGCTTTTAGTTTTTGAGATAATTAACCATTTCAGTATTCTTTCACATCTGTGACCTTGACCTTTGAACGCATGACATTAATCTATATATCAAAATGATCGTTAAGTCAAAACCTACAATATTCCAATATACATGCCTATACAAAAAGTTTATAGTTTTCGAGATATTTAACCATTTTGGTATTCTTTCACATCTGTGACCTTGACCTTTGAACCCATGACCTTAATCTATAATATATCAAAATGATCGTAATATCAATTCCTACAATATTGTAATATACATGTCTATACAAAAGCTTATAGTTTTTGAGATAATTAACCATTTCAGTATTCTTTCGCATCTGTGACCTTGACCTTGACCTTTGAACGCATGACATTAATCTATATATCAAAATGATCGTTAAATCAAACCTACAATATTCTAATATAAATGTCTATACAAAAAGTTTATAGTTTTCGAGATAATTAACCATTTCGGTATTCTTTCGCTTCTGTGACCTTGACCTTTGAACCCATGACCTTTATCTATACATCAAAATGATCGTTAAATCAATTCCTTCAATATTGTAATATACAAAAAGTTTATAGTTTTCGAGATAATTAACCATTTCAGTATTGTTTTGCATCTGTGACCTTGACCTTTAAACCCATGACCTTTACTAATATATCAAAATGACCATTGTGCCATTACCTACAATTAACTGAAAATCCTATGCCATTATCAGCTGAAATGTTTAACAAATAGCATTTTTTATCAAAGGTCAAAAATAGGGACATGACCTTGTCCTTTGACCTTGACATCTTTTGGAAGAAAATAGCAAGACACGATCAACAGTGAAAACTCCATACAATTATCTTCAGCCGTTATTCAGTTATAACAATATATGTCTCATTTTCAAAATTACATAATTTTACACAAAAAACGCGTAACCTATTTTTCGTTCAATTTTCATGAAAAACACAATTTTAATATTCCCAGGTATGCTGAATCTAAATATCCAATCAAAATTTGCCTGCACCTTTTGCTTTCAGAGAAGAAGATTTTTTTTGTCTTTTTGCTATTTTTAGTAACAGCGGCCATCTTGTTGGGCGTGGCCAAACCCCGAACACAATTTTGAAAGGCTGCTACCCAGGCATGATAATCACCAAGTTTCATCAAATTTGGCCCAGTAGTTTCTGAGGAGAAGATTAAAATGTAAAGTTTACGCACGACGGACGACGCACGACGGACAATGATAGATTGCAATAGCTCATCTGAGCCTTTGGCTCAGTTGAGCTAAAAATGTGTATTCAATTTCCCACACAAGATAAAACATAAACAAGAGGCCCATGGGCCTTAACGCTCACCTGAGGAAGAGTACATATTTTATGCAGAGGTACAATGCTCAATGATATTAATAAAAAAGAATATCAAAATTCTCAGCAGTAAGGGCCAATAATATGCAAGTATTTTTGAAAATTAATTATAATAATTATTATTTAAGTATGCTATATATAACATATTTAAAGTATAGCTACAATATATTATTTATAAACAGCTAAAACATCTGTATATTAATATGTGCATTAGGCCAATACCTACAATATTCCAATATACATGCCTATACAAAGAGTTTATAGTTTTTGAGATAATTAATAATTTAAGCATTCATTTGCATCTATGACCTTGACCTTTGAACCTATGACCTTCATTCATATATCAAAATGATTGTTGTGCAAATGCCTACAATATTCCAATATACATGCCTATACAAAAAGTTTATAGTTTTTGATATAATTAACCATTTAAGTATTCTTTCACATCTGTGACCTTGACCTTTGAACCCATGACCTTAATCTATAATATATCAAAATGATCGTAATATCAATTCCTACAATATTGTAATATACATGTCTATGCAAAAAGTTTAAATTTTGTGAGATAATTAACCATTTAAGTATTAGTTTGCATCTATGACCTTGACCTTTAAACCTACGACCTTCATTCATATATCAAAATGATCGTTAGGCCAATACCTACAATATTCTAATATACATGCCTATACAAAAAGTTTATAGTCTTTGAGATAATTAACCATTTAAGTATTCGTTCAATTTTATGACCTTGACCTTTGAACCTATGACCTTCATTCATATATCAAAATGATCATTAGGCCAATACCTACAATATTCCAATATACATGCCTATATAAAAAGTTTATAGTTTTTGAGATAATTAACCATTTCAGTACTTGTTTACATCTGTGACCTTGACCTTTGAACCCATGACCTTTATTCATATATCAAAATGACCATTGTGCCATTACCTACAATATTCTGATATACATGCCTATACAAAAAATTCATAGTTTTGCAGATAATTAACTATTTTGGTATTCTTGGACATCTGTGACCTTTGAACCCATGACCCTGATCTATGTATTAAAATGATCGTCATGTCAATACCTACAAATAACTGAAATATACATGCCTATACAAAAAGTTTATAGTCTTTGAGATAATTAACCATTTAAGTATTCGTTCAATTTTATGACCTTGACCTTTGAACCTATGACCTTCATTCATATATCAAAATGATCATTAGGCCAATACCTACAATATTCCAATATACATGCCTATATAAAAAGTTTATAGTTTTTGAGATAATTAACCATTTCAGTACTTGTTTACATCTGTGACCTTGACCTTTGAACCCATGACCTTTATTCATATATCAAAATGACCATTGTGCCATTACCTACAATATTCTGATATACATGCCTATACAAAAAATTCATAGTTTTGCAGATAATTAACTATTTTGGTATTCTTGGACATCTGTGACCTTGACCTTTGAACCAATGACCCTGATCTATGTATTAAAATGATCGTCATGTCAATACCTACAAATAACTGAAAATCCTACGCCATTATCACAAGAAATGTTAAAAAAATGGCATTTTTTATCAAAGGTCAAAAACTGGGACATGACCTTGACCTTTGACCTTAACATCAATAGGAAGAAAATTGCAAGACAAGATCAACAGTGAAAACTCCATACAATTATCTTCAGCCGTTATGAAGTTATAACAATAAATGTCTTATTTTAAAAATTACATAATTTTACGCAAAAAACGTGAACCTATTTTTCGTTCAATTTTTATGAAAAACACAATTTTAATGTTCCCAGGTATGCTGAATCCAAATATCCAATCGAAATTTGCCTGCACCTTTTGGTTTCAGAGAAGAAGATTTTTTTGTCTTTTTGCTATTTTTAGTAAAAGCGGCCATCTTGTTGGGCGTGGCCAAACCCCGAACACAATTTTGAAAGGCTATTACCTAGGCATGATAGCCACCAAGTTTCATCAAATATGGCCCAGTAGTTTTGGAGGAGAAGATTAAAATGTAAAGTTTACACACGACGCACGACGGACGACGCACGGTGATAGATTGCAATAGCTCATCTGAGCCTTTGGCTCAGGTGAGCTAAAAAACCAAACATGGTGGGTTACTGGGCATGTGTCTTGACTTTTGATTTACATTATTAGTAACTTGGAAATACTAGTATTTAAAATTAAGAGGAAAAAATTATAAAATAAAAACGTTTTAAATGTAAAAGGGAGCCAAAAGATGAAAATACGAATGCATGGAATATTATACTAGTATGTACATATATTATCAGTATAAGGTCACACATTTTTACCAGTTTTTTTAATAGCTTGGCTGTAATTCAGCAGCCCAAAATTTCAAATATTTTTATTGGAACAAGTTCAGAGAATTAACAAAATTAACTTTTGAGACTGGCCAAATTTTTTTACCCTTTAATCCTGTTAAAAGACCAATCACTTTAAATGATTTGAAAACAAGATGTTAAAATTGTGATCTGAAATAAATGAAGAGAAATTACTGGTTTTTTTTTGTTTCTGTTTTTTTTGTACATGCCTTTAAATGCAGGGGAATTACTAGTGATTTTGTGACTAAGGTTAAATCAACTTTATTTACATCCTGCTGAACTGCTTACTGATTTTAATCTTCAGGAAGTAATGACTTTTGTGTTTTATTGGATTCTAAGTACTCTTATAAACCTTAATGGACCATAGATCAGAAGTAGTAATTGGTTTATTAATTCTACCAGAACTATAACATACCCACCCACCCAAACATCCTTGTCTGTCACATGGACCTGTGTGAAAGTATATTTATTTTCATTTAAATCAAGACATAAAAGTGTTATGTATACAAAGGTAATAAGACATGGCTATAAAGTTAAATGGTAACTAGTCAGTACAGTCTATATAAGAGCCACCTGCTTCTTAAGGCCAGTAAATTTTTTATCTCATTCCTCTTTATTCATATAATTTTAATCTCTATTTAAGGGCCAACTGCAAATAAAGGCCACTTTTACTGGTTCCCTTGGGTGGCCTTTATAGACAGGTTTTACTATTTGAAATAACAACCAGTACCACAGTCTAAGACTGGTAATTTTTGGGAAGGATCAGTTACTTTTTCAATAGTCTCCTATAAACCACAATATCAAATGTTGACATTATAAGACAAGGACAGATTGAAAATTTTGACTCGCGCTACCGGTAGTTACTAATATCTGAATTATAATTGATTTTGTGTCAGAGGCCACCAAAAGGGTACCTGCTAATAAGGACCAATATTAAGATATCTAATTTTAAGTGAGCCTGTTTTTAAGGCCACTTGACTTACTTTCTCACCTGAACTGACAGGTATTTATGATAAATGTTACAATTAATGTCAGTTATCAGTCTGTTATGGATATAATCCTGAATGAAATAGTTATCAAGATGTTTACTTGGACTCTGTACCTAATATGAACCTTAATAAACTTAGAAGCCATTCATACTAAATATATCAATTTGTGTAATCAATCCAATCACGATTAAATATTTGACCACACCCATCCATCACCTCCTGGTTGATATGTACCAAATAAGGATATACAGAGTAGGAATGGCTATCACTCACACTAATTTCTTTGTACTGAATCCAGGTGATTTGGAATTTTTTTTTACCTTAAATAGGTAGTTTTCCTAGTAAAATAGTGTCAAAATTTTCACAAAAAATCCCCCTATATGAATGAAACAAGGTTACAGGTTAGAGTCCATTCAATTTTTTTTTTTTTTTTTTTTTTTTACAAAACGAGTATTATCCAGCTTACACATTTATATATTTATATAGATTTAGTGGTCAGATTTCTTCAACAGATAAATCAGATTAAAATTGACTTTGTGTAAAGATATAATCTCCCAATCCAACCCAAGATGTTTATTTTTCAGGGCTAAATAATGGTAGTGTTTCAAATGGACAACAAAATCAATGCCTGGTACAGGGCACAGTGACCATGGACTGGGAAATGGCATAGGTCTTTGTCACCAATCCTTCACTTAGTAGATAAAATTCATCAATGTGTACTGCAAATTTACTTGTTTTGTTGGGCAGATCACCAAAATTTTTACTAGCCTTACATTTATTTTTACTTGTCTCAAGTAGTTTATATTTTAGTTCTTAGGTCACTGATTTTGTACACACACACACACACACACACACACACACAGTTTGTTGTTACATTTGTACTTATTACATGTACATCTATGTACTGAACTTATTTAAATGATTAGTTATAAATTGCCCAATTTTACCATTTACTCATTCATGTTATATTTTGGATAAAAATTACAACCAATCACTGGCCTCTTTCATGTAACCTTCTCAAAGGTATTGAATTGTGGGATGTGTACTATTACAATACAGATTTTACATTCCACATCCCACACAATATAGGGAAATTATAATGTGAAAATTGAGTTTACAATATCAGAGGCTTGCATGGCAAATCAATACTTTTATATTTTTTAAAAAAAATATAGTAAAACCTCATATGGACTTTATACAGAGGTTATTTTAGTTGAAATATGAAGCAATGGAACCTTACAATATTTGTGATGATGGATAAATGGTCTTCATATAGAGGTCACTATGACAGATAAATGGTCTTCATATAGAGGTCACTATGATGGATAAATGGTCTTCATATAGAGGTCACTATGATGGATAAATGGTCTTCATATAGAGGTCACTATGATGGATAAATGGTCTTCATATAGAGGTCACTATGATAGATAAATGGTCTTCATATAGAGGTCACTATGATGGATAAATGGTCTTCATATAGAGGTCACTATGATGGATAAATGGTCTTCATATAGAGGTCACTATGATGGATAAATGGTCTTCATATAGAGGTCACTATGATGGATAAATGGTCTTCATATAGAGGTCACTATGATGGATGAATGGTCTTCATATAGAGGTCACTATGATGGATAAATGGTCTTTATATAGAGGTCACTATGATGGATAAATGGTCTTTATATAGAGGTCACTATGATGGATAAATGGTCTTCATATAGAGGTCACTATGACAGATAAATGGTCTTTATATAGAGGTCACTATGGTGGATAAATGGTCTTCATATAGAGGTCACTATGATGGATAAATGGTCTTCATATAAAGGGCAATATGATGGATGAATGGTCTTCATATAGAGGTCACTATGATAGATAAATGGTCTTCATATAGAGGTCACTATGATGGATGAATGGTTTTCATATAGAGGTCACTATGATGGATAAATGGTCTTCATATAGAGGTCACTATGGTGGATAAATGGTCTTCATATAGAGGTCACTATGATGGATAAATGGTCTTCATATAGAGGTCACTATGATGGATGAATGGTCTTCATATAGAGGTCACTATGATGGATAAATGGTCTTCATATAGAGGTCACTATGATGGATAAATGGTCTTCATATAGAGGTCACTATGATGGATAAATGGTCTTCATATAGAGGTCACTATGATGGATAAATGGTCTTCATATAGAGGTCACTATGATGGATAAATGGTCTTCATATAGAGGTCACTATGATGGATAAATGGTCTTCATATAGAGGTCACTAAGATGGATAAATGGTCTTCATATAGAGGTCAATATGATGGATAAATGGTCTTCATATAGAGGTCACTATGATGGATAAATGGTCTTCATATAGAGGTCACTATGGTGGATAAATGGTCTTCATATAGAGGTCACTATGATGGATAAATGGTCTTTATATAGAGGTCACTATAGCAAGATTTACTGTGTACACATTTTGGACTCTAGGAATAGGGGATTAGGGCCCATTTTTTGGCCAAAAATTAAATAAATTGGTAGCTTTTACAGACTAGCCTGCTTTAAAACAATGACATTAAATTATATATGTGTGATGTTATCAGATAAACAGCTATCATGTAAATCTGTTAAAACAGGAAAAAATATCTTACTGTATCAAAGAATTAGTTAACCATGTGGATACATTAACAATGTACATGTACATAATAGACCCATCCTTGTTTTAAAATATGCATTGTTTAATTGCACTGCACTATAGTTAAATCTATATATAAAAACCACCTTGGGACCTAAGTACAGTCTAACCTGCCTTAAAGGCCACCTCTATATAAGTACCACCTGCTTTTAAAGGCCAGTAAAATTGTATCCCAATTGTTCTTTATTCATATTATTTGAACCTGTATATAAAGGCCACTTTTACTGGTTTCCTTTGGTGGCCTTTATAGACAGGTTTGACTGTACAGCAAAACCTATGTAAAAACACTTTGGGACCTAAGAAATATAACAAGATGATATTGATAAAGAGGTTGTTTTTAGATTACAACAAAAGGCTAAATCATATGTTTCAACATATTAATACAGATGTCAGAAAAAGGTTTAAATTTGTTAAATGAAGCTCCATATAACCTACTTAAATGGGGAAGACCTAGTTAAACACACCTAATGGGAGAGGACAATAACATTATAAAATTACTTTTTAGGGTACAACACAAAAAGTTCACCTTACTTTGAATTAATGAAGTTTTTAAAGGAACAATTCAGGTGAGATACTTCCTATATCCAATAGAAGATTATAGAAAAACCAGAAACTGGTGATGATTAGGATATAAAGAGCTACATAGAGGGAGGAGCAATCAGGACTTTACTTATACCAAAGAAACAAAATTTGTATGTTTCACTAACCCTCTTAGAAAATTTAGGGTCAGTAGGTCAACAATTTATTTATTTATTGACCATATTTATATCTTTTTATCATGACTGGACATCAAAATTACATTGTGCTGAATGACTTTTAAATTATTCAACCACTGATTGTGATATACTAGTATATGTAAAATACTCTCTCTCTCTCATAAAACACATTCATTATGCAAGATTATATTGTATTATATATGTATATATATTAGAATATTGTTAAAGTATGATGAATGTGAATAAAAAAAAATTTAAAAAAATTATTGACCATATGGGGAAAGGATGTCAACTTAAACAGTGCTAGTCAAATTTATTCATAAAAACTTTAGGGTAGGCAAGAAAATTTAGGGTCATTGGGTTAGCAGAAAAAAACTATATACATATAAAGCCCTCGGTCTGATATGAGGGGTCTCGGTCAGATATGGCATATGATACAGATTTCACCAGGTTTTGTTCTGTTTATCATAAACCAAAACTTTCACTATTTAAAACAAATATATGCATTATAGACATTTGTCAAGAATATTGCTCAAAATTCAACTTGGCGGCAATTAGGCTAAGATGCATTCCTCAAAAAAATTCCATTCGCATAATATTCCTCCTTGGGTGACCTTTATAAGCTGTAGAGATGCAATCAGAGGAATTTTAACTAATATAGTAATTAGATCTATGTGTTCTGAGTAGCCGGTCTAATATTGATATCAGACCGGTGATATGGCTTTTCCATCCAGGCGTGTGCAGTCAATAATATGGATGACGTCATTTTAGCCATATCTGAGCATGCAGAAACTACGTATTTACAACCAATTGTATGATTATTAGAATCTTACACCGGTTACAGGGTAAGACAGAGATATCTCAAACAAGGATGAATATTTTCCTGTCCAGAACGAGCTTTAGGGAGTTCTGGACATTGAAAATATTCATCCGAGTTTGAGATATCTCTGTCTTACCCTGTTACTGGTGTAGGATTCTTTTTCTCACACATTTGCAACATAAAACATGATTTGTAAACAAAATATTGCCTCAAATGTTCAGTTTTCATGTCACCATCCATGCCTGCTGAAAATGACGTAATTAGTTTTTGTTGACGTTCTCACGTAAAATGATGATGACATCATCCATTAAGCGCGTGTGAACGATTGTGACGTTGAGAAATCGTTGATTGACTTCGGAACTTTTCTAAACTTATTTAGTCCTCTCAACGATAAATCCAGAGCAGGTATAATTACGCTGGAAATTTGGCGTGTAGCCTGTCTCAACCCTAGGGTGAGACAAGGAAATCCCATATGGGTAAAAAGTTAAAAACAAGGGATTTCTATGTCACAGGTGTGAGAAAAATGTATATACCACTGTATCGTGTAAACTTGAAATCATCCAGCAAAAACATGATACAAAATTCAATAGATGTTAACAGTGTCAACAACCTGACAACATCAGATAGACTTACTAATACAGACAGGTACAAACACCAATCATTGACCTGGAAACTAATAACACTGCAGCAACTTACTTATAAAACAAAATTCAAATAAGACTTTGGTTAATTGCTCACAAAAGGGAGTTTATCATTAAAAATCACAATTAAGTGTTTATGTGTGCCTTATTTAAAAGGTTCTTGTTTAAAAGGTTGATTGGTTTTAGTGTTGTTTAATGTTGCATCAGTAAACTTTCAGCTATTTGTCAATAAGAGCTGTTTTAATGTCTAAGGATTAATTCTACAAGTTTTGGTATGTGAAAGTGTGTTTTATGGTCTGTCTTGTACTTGGACACACTCAGGACAAGTTTTACATGGTAGCTCACCAAGTAAGTATGTTGCAGACATACGTACCACTTCTTCAGTCATGATACAATTGCATGTGAATCACCTGATACCCTGTCCTTTTGATACAAGCCAGGAAGCAATACCTCAAATTCTAAAGTCTTATTTACAACCCAGCTGCTATGATATCCTTTATTTACAGGTTTAACTGTTGTGTAGTAGTATAACTAATTGTTATCCAATTAATGTTCAGTACACATGTACTGTGATAAAGACTTTTTAATTGACTCTTTATAACCCAATATGTGACCCTTACAATTTAATTTATCATTCATAAAATTATCATTCAGAAATTTCAATAGTACATGTACTATATTAAGTATATTTACACAGTAAGTACAAATAATTACAAGATAAAGATACCAGTACATACAAGACCTTAATTCATTAACAACCATGGAAATGTACTTTAATTTTTTGTTTGGATAGTGACTCATGAAATTACCTTAATCCATTAACAACCATTAAAATGTACTTCATTTTGTTTAGATAGTGACTCATGAAATGACCTTAATCCATTAACAACCATTAAAATGTACTTCATTTTGTTTAGATAGTGACTCATGAAATGACCTTAATCCATTAACAACCATTAAAATGTACTTTAATTTTTTGTTTAGATAGTGACTCATGAAATGACTCTAATTCATTAACAACCAAGGAAATGTACTTAATGTTTTTACACTAGATATGGACTCATGAAATGTACTTTAATCTTTCACTATATCCCTAGGGACTGATGAAATATAACATAAAGCATTAAGACATCTAAAACATATCATTAAGACATCTAAAACATAACATTAAGACATCTAAAACATGAAATATAACACATAAAACATCTTAAACATAACATTAAGACAACTTACACATAACAATAAAACAACTTACACATAACATTAAGACAACTTACACATAACATTAAGACATCTTGCACATAACATTAAGACAACTTACACATAACATTAAGACAACTTACACATAACATTAAGACATCTTGCACATAACATTAAGACAACTTACACATAACATTAAGACAACTTACACATAACATTAAGACATCTTGCACATAACATTAAGACAACTTACACACAACATTAAGACAACTTACACATAACATTAAGACAACTTACACACAACATTAAGACAACTTACACATAACATTAAGACAACTTACACACAACATTAAGATATCTTACACATAACATTAAGACATCTAAAACATAACATTGAGACGATGTACACTTAACCTTAAGATGACTCGCATAATATTAAGACATCTTACATGACATAAAGACTACTTGCACATAATATTAATGTGATTTTCACATAACATTAAGGCAACTTACATAAAACATTAAGATGACTTTCATATAACATTAAGACAACTTTAATATAACTTAAGGATGACTTACCCGGGTATATGCGTTGCATTTTCTTTCTCTTCCGTAGTACAAAGCAGTCTTTTTGGGACTTGATATTCCCCAAGAACCTGCAATGTAACAAGAAAAATAAATGATTATTAATGTGTATCTTTTGAAATACATTTGATTCTGTGTTCCATCTAGAAATGAGAGTGCTGTGTCTGTTAAGGCCCAAGTCTTGAAAAACAAAGACCAAATTGCCACAAACTTCATGACTAAAAGACTTAATCATCCAGAAACACCAAAATATATTTTAGCGAACATGTATATAACTGACCTTTGGGGCCTAAACACAATCCCACACAAGATATCTTCATATATTTCATGTACTTTCTAATGAAAATTGGATCATCTCTGCCTCAAGTCATCTTCAAAAACCATTCAGACAGACAACAACAAACAATAGTTCCCCCAGACTAAAGATGGTAAACCATGTAAAAAGGGGAATAACTCCCACCAAAAAACACAAAATAACATTCTGATGATGTCTTTTAATCTCTTTGTGTTTTAATCGCTTCTGTCAGATGTATATTTGTGTTGTAAACTTGCTACAAGACATTTTCCAATAAAATTAACAGCTATTGAACTAAGGAATAAAGCAACTAAGCCATTTTGCATTGTAGAGTATTGGTAGTCAATAGTCAAACCCGTCTATGAAGGCCCCCCAAGGGAACCAGTAAAAGTGGACTTTATGAGCAGGTGGTCTTTATATACAGGTTCAAATAATATGAATAAAAAACAATTGGGATACCATTTTACTGACCTTTATAATCTGGTGGCCCTTATATAGATATGGCCTTTAAGGCCGTTGGACTGTATGTTTTAAACCAGTTGCAATTGCACCAAACCAAGTGAAGGGAGTGTTTTACATTCCCAGTTTTAAAATTATATTGAAGTCACTTCTGGTATAGTGGAGGAAATCGGAGTACCCAGAGAAAACTAACAAGCCTTGACAAGTGAACCTAGGCAGTAAAAGGAGCCATGATTTGTAACCACTAGGCCAAGAAGATCCTTGAACCAAGCAGGCAATAGTGTAAATAGAGTAGATTAAATAGAGAATTTTATTTATTTTTACTTACCAGGGTGGTAGTAGAATCAGATTTAGTTTCTTGATGTTCGGGAGTTGTTACATTTTCCTTTACAACATTTAATACAGATGTCTGAAAATAAACAAGAATTGTAAATAAAGATTTATCAATACAGCAGTAAGTCAACTCAATAAACCTATAATATATATAGATCTATATATCTGGGGTTTTGTTTTTTGGTGGTTTTTTTGGGGGGTAATATATATTGGTTAAATTTCGATTATGTTGCAAGGATAGACAAGATAAAGGTAATAATTATTTGGCCAATAACTGAAAGGTAAATATAATTCAAAATTATTGTTAAGGGTGAATTGATATGCCTACTTCATGATACTATATGTATTATGATACATGGTTTTTCCTGGCAATATGGTTATTTTCTATATGATACAAAAACACAAAACAAACTCTGAAATTCCCCAATGAAACTGTTACTAAGAATAGTCATGTGTTATTACGAAAGTAAGTAAACAGACAAGTCCCAAACATTAATGACTAGACAGTGGAAGACCAAATGACTGGATTGAAATAAAACAAGTATACATATATACCTGTAATATATACTAACATTTTATTATACCTGTAATATATGCTAACATTTTATTATACCTGTAATATATGCTAACATTTTATTATACCTGTAATATATGTTAACATTTTATTATACCTGTAATATATGCTAACATTTTATTATACCTGTAATATATGCTAACATTTTATTATACCTGTAATATATACTAACATTTTATTATACCTGTAATATATGCTAACATTTTATTATACCTGTAATATGCTAACATTTTATTATACCTGTAATATATGCTAACATTTTATTATACCTGTAATATATGCTAACATTTTATTATACCTGTAATATTGCTAACATTTTATTATACCTGTAATATATGCTAACATTTTATTATACCTGTAATATATGCTAACATTTTATTATACCTGTAATATATGCTAACATTTTATTATACCTGTAATATATGCTAACATTTTATTATACCTGTAATATATGCTAACATTTTATTATACCTGTAATATATGCTAACATTTTATTATACCTGTAATATATGCTAACATTTTATTATACCTGTAATATATGCTAACATTTTATTATACAGTCAACTCTCTTTACAACGGCACCCTTTATAACGGCATATTCAGTTAACGGCAAAAAATTATTGGGAACAAATCCATCACAGCGTTATTATAACACTTTATAACGGCATATTCGGCTACCGGCTCCGGCAATGAAAAGTTGGGAACAAATGTACAAAATAAACACTAATTTTGTTCTTTATACCGGCACTGCTAACCGGCAGAAGATCAGACGGTATCAAACACACCATGCCTTCAGGCATCGCTGCACATGGCTACATGGCTTGACCGATTGTGTATACAGGTGACAGTGACACTAATAGTCGATAGAACACCTGCATGCGTTGTGGTCAGTAATTAATAGGTACCCATAATTAAATTTACCTGACGGTAATTATCGGCATTGTTACCACTCGAATTAGATATACCGTGTACTGTCCTAACACAGTAAGTATAACCAGAATACCATATCAGTAGATCAACTTTATTTGGCACTGTGCATTATGGTATGTAATAAGTGGTGAAAAGCTACAAATACACAAAACAGGGACTGATAAGAATCAACATACATAATGGTACATGTCTAAAGCAATGCAAGTGACTAAGTAACAGCTTGATATAAGTGACTAAGTAACAGCTTGATATAAGTTACTAAGTAAATATGCCAAACAAATACAACTAGCAATGCTGGATGGCAACAGGTAACAATGATTACAACATGGTATGACAATACATATACTATGTACAAATGTCTACAGCTTGTATGTAGCATGATGAAGGGAACTTGCTATTTATGATTATAGCAATAAATCCACAGGACACAATTTATGAACATGTAAGCATAACATGCGAGTGATGTGGCTGACCAAGTACATGAGATGCATGTAAACAAGTTTACATAAGTATACGTGTGTGGCATATAAGCAGTGTTAAATAGGTTCTGAACTGATATAAGTATGTATCGGACATGATCTCAATATGAAAATAGCTAATACACACCACGTGTTCAATCAATCACAGTCAGAGATGCTGACAAAATATGCATTATAACCAAAAAATACACTATCTGTGTATGCAATTATAACATAAGTAAGGGATACAAATAATAAACCTACATTGTGGCTGACAAAGTGTTGGCACTCAAAAACGTTAATGTAAACTTGAAACTTATAAAACTCCACATGTAAATAAACCGCCATCTGTTCTGTCTTGTTCTATTAAATCCTTCCAGTATTGGAGCACCTTCGTTAGTGTGAAACAAGAACGACTAAAATAAACAGTTAATAAAGGGAGATAATACAAAATCTTAAAATTAATGTTTAAAGAGAGGTAACTCTCATACACTATTAATGTAACAGTACACTCCCCGTCTGATATCCGAAGGTATCACTTTAATTTTTACTTGAGAACTATCACAAAATTATGAGGAAAGAATCAACACTAAATCCGAGACGGGACGAACCAACACTATGGGTTTATCATTGCTGATTGTACGAAGTTCCACTTTTCGAACGAGATTATCTTCGCTTGGAAATGTACGGAGTATGATTCCCATAGGCCAATTACAACGACTCTTTTCAGGATCTTTAAGCAACACAACATCATTAACACACAAATTTTGCTGAGTTTTTGTCCATTTCCTTCGGGTCTGAAGAGTATGGAGATAATCCGTCCTCCATCGTTTCCAAAATACGTTCGACAGATGTTGTACTCTTCTCCATTGTTTTTGTAGAAGATCTTTAGGGTTGGTATCACTTAATGAAACACTTGCCTCCATGTTGTCAGTTTTTTGCGTTAGAAGAATCGAAGAATAAATGGATCTTGAGGATCCGCAGAAACTGGTGTTAATGGACGAGAGTTGATTATAGAACTTGCCTCTGCTAAGAATGTGGTTAAAACTTCATGTGACAACACTTTGGTATTTTCAAGTAGCAAGGAATCCAAAATTCTCCTTGTAATGCCAATCATCCTCTCCCACACTCCACCCATGTGGGAAGAGTGGGGAGTGTTGAAAATCCACAGGGTACCCGTATTGTACAAATAATTCTTTACAGGGCCATCTTCTACCTTTATAGCATCAATTTGTAACGAATCCAACGCCCTACAAAGTTAGTTCCCCTGTCCGAGCGAAACTCTGTGACCTTACCTCGAATAGCTGTAAATCGTCGAAGTGCATTTATGAAAGAAGAAGCAGTCATTTCTTCCACCACCTCTATGTGGATGGCACGAGTAACCAGACACGTGAATAATGCTGCCCATCGTTTGCTATTTGCACTGCCACCTCGTGTACGTCGCACAACTATTTGCCAAGGGCCAAACATATCAACTCCAACTGAGGAAAACGGAGGTTGACCAGGAGTTACTCTGTCTTCTGGTAGATCAGACATTTTTTGAGATTCCAACCCACGTCTTAATTTCCTACATATGACACACTTGTAGATAATTGATGAGACTAAACGTTTACCACCTGTTATCCAAAAACCATCAGACCTAACCTTTCCTTCAGTCAAATGTCGACCCTGATGTTTAACCTTCTCATGACACATGCGGACAATAAGAGTAGCAACATGACTTTGCCCTGGAATTATAATTGGATTTTTGAACAATGAGTCAGTGTTCATACGTTTAAGTCTGCCACCAACACGAAGAATTCCGTTATCATCTAAAAACGGATCTAAACATGCAATGGAACTGGATTTATAAAGCGGTTTCTTATTTCGAAGACAGTTTAACTCATCTGCATAAGCTTCTGCTTGCACACATTTTAAAACAAACATTTCAGAATCCTTTGACAACAAAACATCAGGTTTCACGGAACTAACATGACCTTTACGTAGAC
Organism: Anadara kagoshimensis; assembly: GCA_021292105.1. Classification (NCBI taxonomy): domain Eukaryota; kingdom Metazoa; phylum Mollusca; class Bivalvia; order Arcoida; family Arcidae; genus Anadara; species Anadara kagoshimensis. The sequence continues at coordinate 4,829,625 of CM037865.1, forward strand.
GGAATTTGCGATATAACGTCGCATCAACAATACTGCTTTAACTGCTGAAGTCCAAGCTGAGAATTTTTGGATTGTTTCGCATACGAACCCAAGCAACTGTTTGAGATATTTGTTTTGAGAACAATTGGCCTGATTTCCTTATCTTGATCAGGTTCGACAAGTTGGTACTTCTCATCAACTGAATCCGATTCCTGAACCTCACTGCGATCAATCTTAAATGATTGTGGCGGACCACTTAACCATAAACTATGCATAATATCAGAGGCATGTACACCCCTTGTTCCTATATCAGCTGGATTGTCCTCGCTTCTAACATAGCTCCTCTTCTGGTTTACTCTGGGATGTTATTTTGTGAACACGATTTGCTACATATATCATAAAACGCCTTTTTTGATTGCAGATATAACCTAAAACCACTTTACTGTCTGTAAAGTAGTGTACACCATCAAACTTCATTTGCAACTGATCACGAGCTATTTGAGCTATCTCTATTGCAAGCACTGCTGCACACAACTCCAATCGAGGAATTGTATGTCCCGACATGGGAGCAACCTTAGATTTGCCAAGAACGAACCCTGTACTTGATGAACCATCTTCATACTCTACCCTTAAGTAAGACACTGCAGCAATAGCTTGTTGAGAAGCGTCTGAAAAAGTCCACAATTCTTTATGCACCGAACCATTCATATTTTGCACGTATGTTCTTGGAACACAAACTGATTTCACTTCTGGTAGCGAGTTACACCAAATGTTCCATTCGTTGGTAATGTGTTCAGGTAAGGGATCATCCCAATCGAAGGTGGATGACACGACCTTCCTAAGTATGAGCTTTCCGATAATAGTGAATGGAGCAAGAAAACCAAGTGGATCATACAGACTATTTATAGTGGAAAGAATTCCACGACGCGAAACTGATTTGAGATCAGATGAGACATCAAACTCAAAAGCATCACTATTCAAGTTCCAATTTAACCCAAGGCTTCTTTGTACTGGTTTCTCCTTATCAAGATCTAAATCCACTAAATCTTTCGCAAGATCATCTGAATTGAAGGCGCGCATCACTGCTTCACTGTTTGATGCAATTTTATGCAGCCGTAATCCACCAATGTCTATCAATGCTGCTTGTGTCCTCTGAAGAATGCTAATAGCTTTGTCACTGGTTGCTACGGACAACAATCCATCATCAACGTAAAAGTTGTTTGCAATATAGTGTTTGACATCCTGTCCAAACCTTTGTTCAGCCAGAGCTGCTGATTTGAGAAGACCGTATGTCGCAACTGCCGGTGACGGACTGTTACCGAATACGTGTACCTTCATTCTATAGTCCACTAGTTCATTTTCAAACACATTGTCTCTATGCCATAAAAAGCGTAAGAAGTCGCAGTGGTCTTCTTGAACTTCGAAACAATAAAACATTTGCTGTATATCAGCTATTACAGCAACACACTCTTTTCTAAACCGAAGAAGGACGCCTATTAAACTGTTGGTAAGATTTGGACCTGACAAAAGAGCATCATTCAGAGATACACCATCATGCTTGGCTGACGAGTCAAAAACACACCGGATTTGTTGTGGTTTTTTGGGGTGGTATACACCAAATAAAGGTAAATACCAACATTCATTGTCATTTAATGGAGGTGCAATTTCTGCATGATTATTATCAAGTAGCTTCTGCATGAATGCAAAGAAATGTTCTCTTTTAACCGTGTCTTTAGCAAGACTTGAATCAAGTGATCTTGCACGTCGTAGAGCTTGATTGTAGTTGTTTGGTAATCGCACCCGAGGACAGCGAAATGGCAGTGGGGCGACCCACTTCCCGTTCTCACCCATTTTCATCTTTTGGTCCATAATACTCAAGAATTGTCTATCTTCTGCTGACATTCCCACTTTATTATCGTTAGCAGTAACCTCAAACAAATCCTGCATGTCACATTTATCATGCATTACTCCAGTCTTCCTAGAATCTACATGTAATGGCTCCTGAACCTTCACAGTCTGAGGACATGGTTCCAATATCGAACAACGGGCTTCAGACACAACATAAGTTTTACAAGAACTAGTTACACATGGTGCATGCGTACCGGATAAGCATACATCTCCAATGATCGTCCACCCTAACGGTGACCTTTGAGCAAACGGTGCTCTAGGTGGTCCTAGTCGTTGTTCCAATACATGGTGAGCTTCCGGGATGTCTCTACCAATAAGCAAGAGAATTTTGCGAGTTTCATTAAATGGTGCAATGCATTCTGATATATCGCGCATGTGTTCATATTGCTCAGCAACTTCCGGTGTTGGTATCTCAAAATAATTGTCGGGTATATCATCACATTCCAACAAGTTATTTATGTTAAGCCGAGTTGAGCCATCCACAGATTCTACAATAATGTCTGTTGTAGTTCTACCATACTTATGTGCTTGACCAGAGCATGATGTCAACAAATACTTGGTGTATTCAGAATTTACATTCAGTTCATCAAAAAGTTCCTTTCTACCGAGTGATCTATTGCTTTGATCGTCGAGCATGGCATATGCTTGTAAAACTTGATTGTGATCGCCTTTCTTATATACCGTAACAGGTATAATTCTTGCACAAGACTTGCCTTTGAACCCTAATCCACATATTTCAGTGCAGGACGAATTAACTGGTAATTCTCTTGACTGGATTGTTGAGGGCTCCCCGCCGTGAGACTGTGCAGGGTTAGAATTATCCTTTGTGTCTATATTAACTTTCGAGTTCTGATGAAGTGCACTGCAATGTTGTGTACTCTGACAAACGTTGCATTTGATACGATTATGGCATTTCTTCTTAACATGATTAACACTGTCACAACAGAGATAGCAAACCTTGTTCTCTTTCAGCAAAGCCCTGCGCTCTTGAATCGGTTTTTCACGAAAGGCACGGCAATCGTTTAATGTGTGTCTAGCATTCTTGTGAAGAATGCATTGAAGATTTTGCATGGACAAGTTATTATTCTTGTTAAATGTTGTTTCGTTAGCTGAGACAGGGTTCTGCCTTTCAACCATGGTTTTTGTAGTAGTAACATTACGAGCCCTTGAATTAGACTGAACTTGCTTATTTCCAAATGCTGTATCAAATACGAAACATGGGTCATTCTTAATCCAACTCATTTCCTCAATGAATTTGACGAACTCACTGAAAGGTGGAAACAACACTTTGAACCGTTCTTTATATTTGACCGCACGTGTGACCCACTTTTCCCGCAAGGAATTTGGAAGCCTTTGAATAATTGGTCTGATACCAAGAGAAGAGTCAAAATATGCAAACAAGTCTTTATACTGTGGTTGTTGTTTAACAGAATCAATTTCAGTAAGTATATCCAGAAGTTCATACAACCCCTTACTGTCTATAAGTTTCGGCAAATTAGACAGTTTTGCCTTGAGGGCAGCTTCAACAAGTTCGGCACTACCGTAACGTTCATCTAGTCTATCCCATAATCTTTGTAGACCCAGAGATGGGTTATTAGCACAAGCAGAACGTATGCTTAAAGCATGTTTTGAGGACTCTGGTCCTAACCAATTTGTAAGAAGACCTATTTCTTCTAGTGGAGTACAACCAAGATCTCTTGTCATACTTAAAAATTCAGATTTCCAAACGATATAATGTTCGGGTCTATCGTTAAAGTGTCTAAACTTGGCACAAATTAAATCTCTTTTCAAAAGATACCTTGCAATGTCATACTGTTGCTGATTTGATGAATAATGGGAAGGCTTTACATTTTGCTGAATACTAGTAAGCGGTAGACTTGCATTAGCATTATAAGGTGTGAAGGGTTGAGCTTGTGGTGACAAAGTTGAAATAGGTTGTGCTGGTGTTTTTAAGGCTTCATTTATAGAAACATTGGTGTTATCTGGATTACCAATACTGTCAACATATTGTTTAGTCCTTTCAACTGAACTTTCGCATTCCTTTGGAGGTTCTACTACTGAATTAGTGTCAGATGCAAAACTTAATTCCCGGGCTAGACAATTGGCTTCGGCTTCGGCTGCGGCGACTTCCTTTTCTTCTTTAAGTAAATCAAGTTCAATGTTTATTTTATTTCTTTCCCTTTTGAGTGTTGCTTCTTGTTGTGCAATAAGCAATTTTGCTCTGGCCGCTTCAGCCTTTGCTTTGACACGTGCAATTAGACTCGACCCGTTCGACCTAATTGAGCCATTATACGAACCAGATTTTTTGCTTGCTGTAGAGTGTCTAGAACTATGATGTGAACCTTGACTGTGTTCAGATGTGGGGTTTAAATTAGTGTTCATGTTCGTGTTTGAGCAAACTTGATCATCACTAACTGTTGTTCTAGAAATCATTTCATTTAATATATCTAATGTTAATGCTACTCTCCTTTGAACTTCACTTCGAGTCGAGTACATTGATTCTAACTCAGCCTGTGCTTTTTCAGATTGTGTTCGGGATAATGAATCAAGATAATTATCACTGTCAGTTCTGAATCGGTCAAAAGAAACTCTTAGGTGATTTTTTGCATCTGTCAAATCAGATAGTGATTTTGGCAACTGGTGTTGTAGCTCGTGAAGCTGAGTTTCAACAGTTTTTAATGACTTATTCACTTTAATAAGCATGTTATCATGTAGTTCATTGACATACGCTTGACCTTTCTCAGTGGGGTTTCTTGCCCTTGACTCTGTCAATCGATCCATTGTTCCTGTAAGTATTCCTGTCCTGAACAGCCTGTGTAGGAATATTGTAGAAGACAATCTAGATCCTTGCTCTAATCTTTTCACTGTACTGTCCTAACACAGTAAGTATAACCAGAATACCATATCAGTAGATCAACTTTATTTGGCACTGTGCATTATGGTATGTAATAAGTGGTGAAAAGCTACAAATACACAAACAGGAACTGATAAGAATCAACATACATAATGGTACATGTCTAAAACAATGCATGTAAATATGTAACAGCTCGATATAAGCGACTAAGTAACAGCTTGATATAAGTGACTAAGTAAAATCATGCCAAACAAATACAACTAGCAGTGCTGGATGGCAACAGGTAACAATGATTACAACATGGTATGACAATACATATACTATGTACAAATGTCTATAGCTTGTATGTAGCATGATGAAGGGAACCTGCTATTATGATTATAGCAATAAATCCACAGGACACAATTTATGACATGTAAGCATAACATGCGAGTGATGTGGCTGACCAAGTACATGAATGCATGTAAACAAGTTTACATAAGTATAGTGTGTGGCATATAAGCAGTGTAAAATAGGTTCTGAACTGATATAAGTATGTATCTGACATGATCTCAATATGAAAATAGCTAATACACACCACGTGTTCAATCAATCACAGTCAGAGATGCTGACAAAAATATGCATTATAACCAAAAAATACACTATCTGTGTATGCAATTATAACATATAGTAAGGGATACAAATAATAAACCTACATTGTGGCCTGACAAAGTGTTGGCACTCAAAAACGTTAATGTAAACTTGAAACTAAAAACTCCACATGTAAATAAACCGCCATCTCTGTCTTGTTCTATTAAATCCTCCAGTATTGGAGCACCTTCGTTAGTGAAACAAGAACGACTAAAATAAACAGTTAATAAAGGGAGATAATACAAAATCTTTAAAATTAATGTTTAAAGAGAGGTAACTCTCATACACTATTTAATGTAACAGTACATACCGGCTAGTGAGCAAAACTTTTGAGTATGTGTATAAAACACCATTTTCAAGTAAATTTAAAAAAATCATACCTCAATTAAGTACTTTAATTTTCTTTGAAAGCGAAAGTTGGTTAAATTAAACATCTCAGCTGAGAAAAATCATTTGTAACATGTTCTGTCGGCATGCAGATTCAACATCAAAGACATTTTTCAGGATGTCCCTTGGATTTAGGAAGTGACGTTATCAATGAATTTCATTGGATTAGGCATGTGGTGATACACATTACAACTGGAATTCACAGAAATTTGTGGCTTCTTAATTCATAATAATGGATCAATAATACCGTAAAATTATAACTTTTTATTAAATAAATAACGATGTCAGGTGAATGAAATCTGCATTAAATACCGGTATAATGTACGTTGTTATTTATTTCAAATTAACGAGACTCCTTTCATTTTTTTACTTTCTCTTTTCGTGAAAGGGAGATAAACAGTACAGTGCCGTGTGCAAATTCACAGGAAATTATGGGAAATTACATGCCGATTTGGAAACAAATAAATTCAAAACAGGAATGTTGCATATGATAAGCAACGGTCTAATGAATACTAGGCATCAACAACAAAAGTTCCAGTTGCATACAAACACTAGAACGAACCTAAATAGCGATGGTCTGTAAAAAAGCCCACCTACGCACTGTTTGAAATTTCATCTACCGGTAAATATGACAAAAACGATCAGGTAGAATTTATTAACTTTATTAAAATTAAATTAGTGATAATTTGTTCATATTCTAAAGGAATTAATCATTTTTCTGTTGTGTCTACATTGCAATATGTTGTCTTGTACATTGGTTCTCTACTACAACCGGCATGTCTGGCGTATGTAAATAACTTGAATCAGGGGACGTAACTCTTACAAAATTATGCTAAGCATATTCTTTACAACGGCAAAACTGCTGATCACGGAGATGGCCGTTATAAAGAGTGCTGACTGTACCTGTAATATATGCTAACATTTCATTTTACCTGTAATATATGCTAACATTTTATTATACCTGTAATATATGCTAACATTTTATATTCTCTTGACCTCACTTTCAGCACTTGATTCATTCAGACACTTGAATTATGATATACATGTACAAAGGAAATTGATGTTCTTGAAAAAAAAGTGTCATAATTTTTTTTACCTCTGTCTTTCTATAATCGAGTAACTGAAGATTTTTACATTGTAATAATTTGGGCGGTGTTTTTCCAAATGTCGCAAATGGTGAATCTAAGGAATTGCTATTCTCTACAGATAATCTTTTAGACTTTGGACGACGGAAACTGGCTTTTTCAATGTTGTCAAAGTCATCAGAGAAACTGAATGTCAACACAGAGCTACTTGGAGCTGGACTTTCTACAGATTCTTCAGATCCTCGGTAGTATTTCTGAAACAAATAAACAACGGACTTAGATTTTTAGATTTAGATTTTCTTTAACATACCAGAAAGCAGAATATATATATCTTCATGTATATATACATGTATATCCACTGGAGTGTTTTTGCAGTTACAGTTATAATACTCCTCAATAACTATGCCACCTTGATTACCAACATAATAATATAAAGTGTCATATCCATTTCTCCCATGACTATGACACAGACGACACAATAGTACTGTCTAAAATACAGACACAGCAGTTATGTTCAGAGCCTTACTTGCAACAAAATTTTTAGTCTACATGTCATTTCATGTCTCTGAACAGCAACTGTGCACTAAGAATCGGATACACATACTATGTTCCATTCCTTGTAGCCAAAATTGCAATTCTGAGATTTTTTCCCAAAAAAAAAAACAGTAACATATTTTAGCAATTTTAATTTGTGAAAAATACTATAAAAAGAACTACCAGTATATTTTCACAAATTTTGGATTAGATTCCATCATGTTCATTCAGAGCAATATATTTTGATATAAATACATGTGTAAATATTGGAAAGAAAGATGTGAATTCATATAATCAAACTAATGAAGAATAAAATGATACAAACCTGAGGAAGTTTCTTCTTATTCCATAACTTCATAAATGTTTTGAATTGTGATTTCAGTTTTGGAGATGACATTTCACTTAAACATTTACATTTCTGAAAGCAAAAGAAAGTAACTTATCAAATGAAAACTGAACAGTATTAAAAACTGCAGGCTGTTGACGTTCAGCTGCACAAGTCTAGAAGAGTTACTTCCCTTATATAAAGTTACATGAAACTGATCAATTTGGCAAAATTTGTTGATAAAAATGACATCCTTTTATTGCACTTCAAAGTTTTACATGAAAATAAGTCAATATTTAAAATATTATAAATCAAATAAAACAGGTATGAGACATTCAACCTGTAAAATTGGAAAAATTGTCTTAAATAGGAAACTTCTGCAATACACATTGGAATCTTTATTTGGCCTACTTTAATTGGGAACACTAATATTTACTGATATTTTAATCAATATGGCAGTATTTTATGCCAATTTGATTTTACAAGGTTATGAGGGTCATTTAAGTTATGTCACTGATGTCATGCTCTATTTATTCACTAAAATAATTAATTTTCCTAAAGAGTTCTACAAGATTGAGTAAGCATGCGGTATCAGTGCCTGGCACCTGTATCAATCATGAAGGCTACTTTGAACCTTTTTGGATTTTGCTATTTGAAATTATATATCGGTTAAAAAAAGAAGGAATAGTTCGAAATGTTTTAATCAAAATTAATTTGATCATTGTATTTAATTTTGTTTTTCAAAAAGCAAGTTACAGAACTTTTTGAATAAAGAGAAAGTGACAGAATTTGACGTAGACAGAAGAATGGCCCTCAAATAAAGAAAAAAACAAACAATGAAAAAAACCTTACCTCCTCAAACAGCCACATTTTAAATTCTGATTGTTTACTCAGGAAGTCGTCCATACAAATATGATCTGTTAATATAAAATTACATAAATGTAGTTATTTATTATTTGAGGTACACAAGGTTAAGTGGTATTTTTAAGTCGAAGTCAAGGGTTGTGGGCTCAATTCTTACTTCAGACTTGGAAATTTTCTGAGATGATTTTCTTACCAATACTTGGTCCTGTGTCTGTATACAAACTAAAGACACCTCTATAGAGTTTGACAAAGAGTATGCCACCTGCTGCATCTACATAGAAAGTATACAACTCAAAGTCATTTAAACAGACTGAGCATGATAAAACAATTAATACTGACAAAAATAATATATTCTTGAAGACAAGATAATTATTGGAAAGTCTTCTTGGGGCTTTAAATCTCCTAGACTTGAGAATTCATTCACTACAAACATTAATACTGAGCAAACTAAATGGGCAGACAGGTACCATTGGTGGATGATAGCTATCGCTTCTAGATGTCCATCTGATGAGATAAAATAAGATTATATTAAATCCATTGTATCAAATACACATGTAAATGATTAATACTTCAGGGTCTACTAGTCTCTGAACCTCATAAAGTTGTTGAAGCAATCAACAACAAAATCCTCTAGACTAACATGCCTGTTGTATAAATGCTAAGCTGTAACTATCAAACACTGACCCATAGCCATAATCTTTTCCTGTTTTAAACGAACATACATGTATATATTGTATGTACCAAGATAAATATCAATTAATGTCTTTACTTTTTTCATGTTTCTTTCTGTGTTCTTTCTCTCTCTTTCTATCTTGTCTGATGGATCTTTTAGCAAATGTTTTCTGTTTACGACTGGCTTTGTTAATATCATCACATGAAGATCCTGTTAAATAAGACATAGAAGAAAAAGTTGTCATTTAATTGACTTAATTGAATTGCTTTATCATTATTTACTGTTTTTAAAATAAACCAAAGGCAACAAATAATTTGTATTTAAAAAAAATTAGTACAACAGAAGTAGAATGATTGATTAAATGATGTTTTACAGTGCATGAGCAATTACTCAGCCTATCATGATAAAACAATGGGAGATGGGGGCGGGGGTTGTATGAACTTTTTTGTAAACTATGAATTAAGTACACTTGCAACCATGTTGCATATATATAAATATTGTAGACAATTCAATTTATTATACTGTACCAAACCAACCAGCACTGTAGAGAGGTGTATGGTAAGGGAGATAACTGTAGTTTTATCATATCACCTGTTTCTGTAGAGCTGGTATTAGATAATTCAGATGAACTGTGTTCATCTTCAGATTCTTTAGAACTTGAGGACTCTCTAGCTACTTGAACTACTGGTTTCTTTCTTTTTCCGAAAACATTTCGGTTGTCACCACTAGACACTGCCAAAAATCCCCTCTTTTTGCTTCTACATAAAAAGTAAAAAAAAATATATATATAAACATGCTTTAATATCAAAAATTATTTTTCCTAAACATCATGCATGTACATATGAGCCAGTGCATGCGAAAACCTACAACTTGGCAATTACGTCACAATTGAGAAAAATCGCGACGAAGTTACGTCACAAACACGGAAGTCAACTGCAAGTACAGTATTGTGCGTCAATTTACAAGTTTGACGTTTTAACTTTTAGAACGAGTTGAAGTTAAAACTGATTTTAACGGAGTGATTTTAAGTGTTGGGGTGGTAAGATATGGTAACTGAAGGGAAGACAGATGAGGTTGAGTTTTTTAATTCATCCATATGTTTTTACAGCATTTATACGGGCTTAAAGTAGCTGTGGACGAGCACTCATTTTCGGTCATGTATCTTCGGAGTATGGAGATGGTTGTATTAAAAATATTTCGAAACTGATATTGGTCACGTTTTATAAATATTTATATCAATATTAATAATATAATACAAAATTATAAATTATAATAAATACAAACATTTACCCAATTTTATCTAAATGAGAGAGAGAGAGAGAGAGAGAGAGATATGACCCGGGAAGATTATGTGTGTATCACCCGGGGTTTACTCGAGTTATTGAATAACATACATGTTTAATAATATGTGTCTTACGATTTTATATGTCTTTTCAATGGCGATATAACAACTACATTAAATATTAGCCTATCGGTAACAAGATCCAGAAACAGTACCGTGGGTACGTCTGTGAATGTAAACAAATGAAGAGTTACTGGCCTTAGCGGTGACATAACAAATTTTATACATTGTATAATTTTGCGCTGGATATGTGGTCGTCGTGGTGTAGTGGATACGACTTTGGATTTACAATTTTTATTTAACACAGGCTCCGGGAGTTCGAATCCCACTGACGTGTTTTTTTGTTTTTTTTTTTTGTTTTTTTTTTTTTTTCACCATAGCGGGAAGATTGCATGATAGGCTCCATTAGTATGAAGTATAAGACAACCAAAGAATACAAACAAAACGAGGAGAGAGACAGAATTAGCACCATAATTTCACCTTAAACGTACAGTAATTTGTCGAGTAGTATTTAAGATACGGTATGCCATCAGCAATTGGTTAAATCTTTATCATCCGTCATGTGAAGAATAATTTAAATCATCCAAGAACACATGGGAACAGGGTTCAAAAACCTCATAATGACTTCAATATTAATAGCTTGGTTGGTTGAATGTTGCTTAACGTCGTATCAGCAATTTTTCAGCTATTTGCGACGAGAGCTATTTTATTAATCTCTATGGATTAATCTATGAACAATTTCATGTTTGCTTGTGAGTTGCGAGTGTGTTGTATGGTCTGCCTTGTACTAGCGCGCACTCAGGGCGGCTTTCAAGGTGCTAGCGTGCCGAGTACGTCGCAGACAAGCGTACCATTTCCCCAGTCCATAAACTGATACCAGGTGAACCAGCTGTAAAGGCCAACAACAAAGAAAACTTACTTTCCCACATGTGGTCTAAGCGGTACTCGAACTCAGAGCGGTCAGAGACCCTGGATTTGTAGACTGACGTCTTATCCATTAGGCCACCGCGGCCTCTTAATCAATATTAATGGCGTTAAAATAATTGTGAATTACATAATTAATTATGCAGATGAGAAAGAGGTGCCATTTCCTTCCCCATTTAGAGGTCGAGATGATATTCCACCCTAATGAAAGTAGAAGGTCAATTCATGAAATATATCAGATAACGTGTTTTGCTAAAGGATAAAGTGCCATTTGCCTATGTTATTCATATAGTTGTTGTTTAAACTTTATATATTTAATTTTAAACTACCACATGTATGTACCTTGTATCGGCGGGGAAAAAAACTTGGTCACTTGCGCATGCTATGATAAGAAATGCATTAGGGCATTTTGAACATTCCTTGACCAAAAACCCGAAACGCCCATATCTGTATGTTTTGTTTTTAATTTTGGATATGATAGGCAAAACAGAAGGAATAAAGCTTTTCTAAAAAAGAATTTCTGTTTCTTTTTCCCTCATTCTTGTAAAAAAAGAAAACGTGTTCTTAAGACCTGTCTTACAAAGACACAAGAAGAACTATCCAAAATCTCAATACCAAGTGTACCAGTTGCACCTTTGTACCAAAACAAAATGTTTCTTTTGACGTCGCACAGAATGTATGTATACAACGGATACTTAGTTGGTAGAGTGCGCGCTTCTTATGTGAGAGGTCATGGGTTCGATTTCAGACAGGGTTTGACAAAAACCTGAAAAAGTTCGCCAAGCAATCGGCATTTAGAAATGAAAGTCACGGAGTCCTTCGGAAGAGACCTTAAATACCGATGCCCCGTGTCATCGCAGGCATCGTTAAAAATCCTCCCTGTTCATTGCACTTGGCAATTCAATTCAAACTTTTTTCAATCTAAACCAATGGAGATGGTACAAGGGGTATATTCGTCATATAACAACACACTACAAAGGTAAAATAATAGTGTACTACTTCACTTATAGCTGGAGACGTCCTCAATATAAGTGTAATATTCTGGACTAGGACGTAAATCGCCTTTCAATCAATCAATTAATTAATCAATCGATCAATAAACCATATTTTTATAGACAGATTGGTGCACTTTATTTTCTGACACCCTGTAAAATCCAGGTTTTTTATGTACGATTATGTTTTCAATTGCATCTGAATCACTTAATGAACGAGAACCAGGCACTGGGTAAAAATGGCAAACAGTACCGAACTCGTCTGTATTTTTAATAAATGTATTAATTCTGATGTCTTACATTAATAAGGGCGAATTACAAATATACAACAGTTTGTGTTTGCTATTACAGAAATTTAGAATATTTTACAAAACAGAACAAAAATATGTATACAATGACTTATTTCAAATGGTGCATTTTGGCAGGACTCAACACTGCAGTCACTTTTTTAATAAATGCAGATTGCAGGACATGCACAATGCTTCATAGACAGGAGTTCTATAGGATTTGCGCAATTAAAGCGTCAATGCTGTCGGATCAATGTTGGCACTTTTGGATACTAGTACTGTTACAAAATCGGCATATAACAATAAAAAGCATTGCATACAATCTTTATGGGCCCAGAAACTGGGAATTGAAAGATTGGAAAACATTTTAATCAGCTCATTTTTGATCAGTCCTGTATCATTTTGGATCATTTTATCAGCACATTTATAAGATATAAAATTTAACTGAGATAAAATAGGTCAAAGTATCAAATCGATAGGATGTTTATTGGAATGCACAAGCACCAGAGCATTCAAGAAGTTTATTTATTTATTTATTTTTAAATCTAGAATTATAATTCACTCGCTTCATTTAAATGACCGCTTAAGTCAAGAATTATAAAATACAATGGGTTTCAAAAATTGTAAACAAAATGTTTTAATAATTGAAACTACTTTTCTTGTAAAATGACCAATCATAACTAAACTTTATGGTGGGTGTCGGCATGATATTGAGTTTGTAGGGAGATTTAGAAATGTAATAACATTTATCAGTAATAAATATTCTGAATTTTTATACAGAACCCGGTCAAATTTTTATGAAGATTAGGGACCGTAATATCGATGATTCTGAGACTACCTTTACACTTGTAAAGAGGTCTGTTGGTCATGTACCTTTATGGACCGACCAGATCAAGTCGCACCAAGTCTATACAGCAGAGACCGATAATTAAACTCGGTTACACCATATCAGGTTAATGTATCAAGATATCACATGTCCAGCACCGTCGGAAGAGTGACAATCATTTTGTTAAACGATGTTCGAGTATTGAAAATTGAATGCAAAATTGAAAGCACTCATGAACACTTGACCAATAAATTGTGACGTCATCCAAGTTTTTATGACGTCATTTTTACATTTTCGGATTTGTGTTTTACTTTAAAAATTTGTTTACACGTATAAAACATTATGGACTTTCATAATATGTAAAAATCTCAATTTTGAAAATTTTGACCAAGTTGTAGGTTTTCGCATGCACTGGCTCATATATATAATGTTTATTTATTATATGTCTACTTTTGATATAAGTATTTTTTAATTTTAAATTTGCCAGTTTCACAGGCAATCATTTTTATTGCACACAGAGCAAAGGCTGGATAAATATCTAAATAAAAATGGGTGCCTGTGAATCTAACATTGTTGTAATAGTGTTTACCTTTTACTTGCCCGTTCCCGACCAGAGAACTTTTTCAATAACTTTTTACAATCTTATATTTTTTTATAAAAACTTTCATTAACTACAAGGTTTTTTGTGGTAATAACACCCATTCTGGATTGGTAGGGATCTACAATGTCACAGAAACACACACATTTGTGTGTAATTATTTGGATTTAGTGGTTTTATCATATTTACTCACCTGTATGCAAGTATAATTGTATAAAGTCAATTCTGGATTTTCGTTTCTAGACAGTTAAGAAGCTTAAAAGAACCACACTTTCGTTTTACATGTGGTATGTGGGTGAAGGTAACTACACAGGACTCCTGGAGAGATGGTGGTCTTTATTTTCTGGAGCAACTCGTCTCGTCTCAATTTGTCAAAGTTTTTGTTTCATACCTCAATAAAAGTAAACTGCATGGAAAATATTTTTAAAAATAAAATATCGGACCCATATTGCCAGTCTTATTGAATACCAGTTACCTTGAAATTCATAAATATACTACTATCAATCATGTGGCGAATAACATTTTTCTCTGGTTAGTTCACGTCTATGGCACAGGAACTTGTAATTAATGTTTAAACTATACTATCCAGCACTAAGAAAAATAACAAGGACAGACACTCGACCTACCCCCTGACCGCTTCAGACGAGTTTTTCAAACAGTTTGGTCTCCCTTCCCAACTAAACCTGGTTTTTCTCAATTCAGAACATATTTTTCTTTCGTTTTGTGACCAAAATTATTTTGAGCAACTTGTTTATTTAATGAAATTTCAGCCAAATCGCCGTACGAGGCAAACATGGCAATCTCCCTCGGACACTTGACCCGGAAGTGACCCCGGAAGTTCTCGGATGTTTACCATCATTTATTGAATGAACATTCGAGACGTCTTTGTCAGAGAGTTACTCGCGGCAATTTTGAAAACGATAACATCGGGAAAGAAACTGGATAAAGTAATGGAAAAGGGCCATTTTCAGAATCAAGGTAAGGTATTTATTGATTGTGTCCAGGGAGATTGCCATGTTTGCCTCGTACGGCGATTTGGCTGAAATTTCGTTAAATAAACAAGTTGCTCAAAATAATTTTGGTCACGAAACGAAAGAAAAATATGTTCTGAATTGAGAAAAACCAGGTTTAGTTGGGAAGGGAGACCAAACTGTTTGAAAAACTCGTCTGAAGCGGTCAGGGGGTAGGTAGAGTGTCTGTCCTTGTTATTTTTCTTAGTGCTGGATAGTATAGAAAGTCTGGATAGTATAGTTTAAACATTAATTACAAGTTCCTGTGGTCTATGGTTTATACCAGGAGGTAAGTCAAATAAATTGCAAGCGTACAGCCCTGGTCGGATGTAACGTTTCCGAGTTATGGGTGTAAGTATAAGAGAAAAGACAATTTGCCTATGTGGACCATAATATATATATGTATCACCCATCATTCTACCGATGCCTTTGCAGCTGAATCAAGTCCTTTTGGAAAAACTATCGACGATAAAGGCGATTAAGGTAACGTAGATCGGTAGTGTTCTCCACATAGGCTAACGATGGTAAAATTATGGAGACTTTTTTAGTACATTTGATTTAGTAACCTCACCTGAAATAGTCCATTTGTAGAGCTAATTGGCATTAAAACAGTTGAAAAGTTCTGTGTTTGGGTTACTGTCGGCGGATGTCAATTTTGATTTCCGCGCTTTCCGGAATCTGATCTTGGTCATCTATACGCTT
Source organism: Anadara kagoshimensis (assembly GCA_021292105.1). Taxonomy (NCBI): domain Eukaryota; kingdom Metazoa; phylum Mollusca; class Bivalvia; order Arcoida; family Arcidae; genus Anadara; species Anadara kagoshimensis. Next base: position 4,845,545 of record CM037865.1, read on the forward strand.
GAAATAGTTTTACCTTCTCGTATCTTCTTTCTAAAAATGATTTTGGAACACCATATTTGATATTGCTAAAAGGTATATAACGAAGTTGTATGAGATACCTTCAATATTGTTTATACTTTATCATTCGTTTTGCTAAAATATATAATATTATATAGATGACGTTCTGTCTCTTAACAATCCTAAATTTGGAGACTATGTAAATGTCATCAGATGACATTTACATAGTTTACATAGCTTTTATTTCAAGCCCACTAGGATAGATGATCTATCCTAGTGAGCTTGAAATAAAAGACACAACTGATTCCTCAAGTTCTGCTTCATATTTAGACTTATAACTGAATTATGACGCACACGAAAGGCTACATTTGAAACTTTATGACAAACGTGATGACTTCAATTTTTCTATTGTCAACTTTCCTTTTTTTATGCAGCAATATACCGGCCGCCTCTCCTGCTTATGGTGTATTTGTTTCGGCGAATTAATACGCTATAGTATAGCTTGTTACCACTACGGGGACTTTGTAGAACGAAGTAGGCTGCTTGCAAATAAATTGTTGACTCGGGGATATTGCAAGCCTAGGCTTATCAAGGCCCTCAAAAGTTTTATGACCGTCATCACAGTATTGTGATAAGTTTGATGTCTCTGTGTCCAGGATTGCCCTGGATATATTTGACGTCTCATAGTTCCATGTTCCTTTCACACAATTTGATTACACACGTGTCGGGTGTAGCTAGCTAGCTAAACAGGAGGTGCTTACCCTTCCGGAGCACCGGCCTCACTTCCCTGGTGGAGTTCACGTGTATAACCTAACTTGTCAGTTCCAAAGTTTTTACTTGCTTCTGGATTGTGATTCGGACATGGATTAGTATGTTTGTTTTTTATTGTAACAAATTATGATATGATTATAGGCGCGACCTATGCTGGAGCGCACTTAGCGAAATGAATATATTATGGAATTTAAATAACGTTTAAGTTTAGTGTTAATAATATGTATCAAAAAACAAAATCTAAGTAGATCTACATGTACCATATTTTGCATTAAGTATAAAAATACTTTAATGGGTCCTTTGGAAGATACTATTAAAATATGTTCCGTGTGACGGCAGAAATTCTGCTTCCGCTTCACATATATAGCTAGTAATGCCTTGATATAAGCCTTTGTGTAATATTCTTGACTGGGACGTAAAACTCCATTCATTTCAAACCTCTTAGACCTTGTGTATTGATTATTTAAAAAAACCCATGTCCAGGGGTGGATCCAGGATATTTCTGATAAGACTGATAAGAGGTGAGTGCCGTTTATTACACATTTGCTGCCTTATTCTTTTCTTTTTGTTTTTTTACCTATTTTGATCGGTTTTGTAACCATAGTAACAATAACGTTATTATTTATTTATTTATTTATTTATTTATTTAAAAATATTTAACATTAGTGTTGATAAAAAGCTTTTTAAACTTAAAAAAAGTTCCGGTCCTTAAGGAGTGACCCAGATAGTGAATACATAAATGCTAATTGTGGAAATTTTATGGAAATTTTCTCAAAAACATTAACAGTTTTTAAAACGAAAGCCATATGTGTTGGTTTATAGACCGAGTCATTCGGTTGGATAAGCCTATTATCTCTGAGTGGGTCAGTCGGTGAAGGAGCACACAGCGATATAGGCCTTTAGCGCTGCATTTGTTGGTAATTTTTGTTGCTTGTTACAAGCCTGAGTATGTCATATCAAAATTTTGATGAATAAGTTACGTTATAAACTGTTAAAATATGTCGTTAAACAAGAAAGTGAGACTTTTAAACTACTGCTACGGGAAGTTATGTTCCCGTATAGCATTGTGTAAAACAAGGACTGTACTAAATAAAAGGGACTTTTCTAACACGCCGTTTAAATGGAACTATGAAGTACCAAATCACGAAAGAAAACCGATAGAATTGAACGAGCAAAATGTAAGTGCAGAATTTCTTGATAGATATGACACTATTTTACTAGACTGCGACGGAACGTTATGGAATGTTGATCACGTGACTCCGATTGCTGGAATTTCATCGGCTATTCAAAAACTGCAAGGTCTTGGTAAGAAACTGTTATATGTCACTAACAACAGTCTCCATGGTAACGACATGTATGCACAAAAGTTTAAAACATTTGGTTTCGAAGCACCAGAGGATGACATTTTTGGGTTGCGCATGCCACTGCGGTATATCTGCGAGATTGTGAATATAGATGGCAAAGTTTACATGTCAGGTAGTAAAGGGATGAAAAAGGAATTGGATCAAGTTGGGATTGATAACTTTGGGTTTGGTCCGGACCTTGACACTCCCTCGTGGGACCCTGATGATCTGCTAAAATTTCATTTCGAGGACAACGTTAAAGCCGTGTTGATTGGGTTTGATGAACATTTTTGTTATAACAAATTATATAAAGCAGCAAGTTATTTAACCAATGAAAATTGTGAATACATAGCTACAAATGATGTAGAGACCGGGTTCTTGTTATCAGAAAATCGTATGCAACCAGTGACTGGATCCGTTGTGTCAGCCGTTACAGCGGCTTCAAAGAGAACACCACACGTTATAGGTAAACCACACCACCTACTTTATGACTGTATACTGAAGAAACATCCAAATGTTGACAAATCACGGACAGTAATAGTGGGCGATAGTATCCGGGCAGATGTTGGATTTGCTAACCGAGTCGGTATAGATTCCGTCTTGGTCTTAACAGGTGCGGGAACACTTGCAGGCGTTAAAGCCAATCCACAATTTACACCAACCTTCATTATGAACTCCCTGGCATTAGTTAATGCAGTATAAGGGAACTGGACAGATGTACTTTACACAGACTTTCTCCTATTGAACTCTGTGTTGCTTTAAAATGAAAATAAATTTGTTTAAATAACGCCAAAGAGTTTGTTTTATTACAAATAAAAGCAAAGCGTAATTTATGAAAGCAGTTGTCAGATTTGATTAAAAAAAGCCAAAATTTTGACATTTATAATAACATCGAATATAACATCATAGGCGTAGGAGCAGGGGGGGGGGGGGGCCAGCGGGGGCCGCCCCCCCAATGTCAGAGAAGGGGGGGGGGGGGGGGGGGGGGGGCAGGCCCCCGCAATATTTTCTGTGAAATTTTGTATCGTGCTAAAAAAAGAAAGAAAGAAAGAAAAAAAAGAGCTTTAACAGGAAATGTCCATCTGGTAACCAATCAATTATCAATTTCATCATTATACTTGTAAAAGGGCGTCAAAATTTTCCGGGGTACCCCATATCCAGTGGCGGATTCAGCGGGGGGGGGGGGGGGGGGGGTAGGGGGAATACGCACCCCCCTTTATGTCGCTAATAATACATATTGTTCAGCTCAGATTGCACCAGAATGCAGGATTTTTGCGCCACTTTTTCAAAATTTTCCGGGGGAGCATGCCTCCGAACCCCCCTAGAAGGTTCGAGCCTTCAAATCTCACATTATACGCCCCCTTTCTAAAATTCTGGATCAGCCTCTGATATCCATCTCCAATAAGAGGGTGATTATGGAACTTGTGTCATACGGTTATTTTATATAATCTTGCCTTGATATCACAATATTTTAAACCTATCAAAACGATGCACAATACATTGAAAATGCGTCTAGACAGAACTTAGTTTTGAAAATTTTCCGGGGGAGGCCCCTGGACCCCCACCTATGCGAGGGGTTTAGCACCCTCTCATACTCTCCCCGCCTCGTGCCATAGGCACGAGGTCGTCCCTGCGGCACGACATAAGACATAGCTTCGGTTTGCCCCCCCCCCAATATTAAAAACCCTCCTACGCCTATGTACATATAGCCATCCGGTATGCTTTCGATACTTTTAGGCGAATGAATGAAGTGTCTTTTTTAGTCCCAGCCAAGATTATTCCATTTTATCGATTTATCGAATGGGGTTTTACTATTTCACTTCATATATCATGATGTCTCCAACTACAAATGAAGTGACAGAAATATTTACGTTTGCAGTGCTCAGGACAGTGCACTTCGCCTGCCGCGACACTAGAGTTTAAATTCATGGCTTCGAACGGCTTTTTCATGATACTGGATTTTTAGGCGACTTTAATTTGTTAATGCCGAGTGCTAAACGCAAGGACTGGCACAACCTATTTTCAAGCCTTGGTCATACAGGTCGGGTTCGAACCCATAATCTCCTACATGCGAATCGAACACTCTACCAAGTCAACTTTTATCGAGATGTCAGCAACTATACACGGGTTAGCAGACTGTTATACGCTTATGGCAAGGAGCGGTCGGAGATCTGGGAGGAGGCTCTTTAATGATCATGGTGATAAGGACTTGACACTCGGCAACTCGTGACTTCCATTTAGATGAGGTCTGCCTCGGTCAAGATAGAGGCGACGGTGGGGGAAACCACATTCGGAGCAAGCACTGCCAACTGAAAAAAAACTTATGCTAGAATATTGACTGAAAAGTGAATTGTGCTTAACTTCCCAGTACTTAAATCGAGACGTCACCAGCTAAAGACTAAGCAACGAACATTGACATTATCTACTGTGACAAAGTGGGAGGCTAAGTTATTATTCCTGATAACTAGTATGACATTTAATTACTATATGGTTAATTTATTTGGATTCTGTTTTCCCGCACATTGTATTTATTCAGTTAACAGACAGTAAAATATTATAGTCCGGGCCCATAAAGTTATGTACGATAAGCCGAGAGAATGGAACAATTTCGCACAACATGTATCAAGACGGAACACTTTTGCGCGGGAACGGATACAATTTTGTTTATAATGATTTCGGGCAGCATGCATCTCGGATAAATGCTGAATGCATTTCGCACTGCACTTTAGAAAGGCGTAATAACGCGAATTGAAAGGCGTTATAACGGGAAATAAAGGCGTAATAATGCGAAATTGAAATGCCTACCATAATGATGTGGAGGCCCTTGGGTTTAATCTCTAACCCTCCCCCTTTACATACATATTTAAAGTGTGTGTGTGTGTCCTGCACAACTATATGTAATGTAATAAGCTGTTTTATTTTATGAAAATTCAAAAACTGCACATCATCCAATCCTGCGCTGAAATGAACATACCTTTTCAGTAAAACATAAAGAAAGGTTTCTTTTCAATGTTCAAGTTTTTTCAAAAAGAGTCATTTTATATATGGGGATGGAAATCTTTTGAGTAATCTGAAATATAAACATTGATAAACATTGGCAATATACACATGGCTATTTATTAAAAAAGCTTCTGTCCAATTGTCAATCGCTAACAATAATTAAATGACATTTGTGAAATCTAAGTATGAATAGATCAAGGTGTAATCAATTGCAGTTGCCTTAAGCTGTCTGTTTGTGGTGAGGGTTGTTAACCTTCTCCAGGGAAGTGACTGCTCTATATAAAGACAAAAAGGCATTATAACGCCTTTCACTTCGAGTTATTACGCCTTTCAATTCGCGTTATATAACGCCTTTCAATTCGCATTATTACGCCTTTTAATTTTTTTTATCCATGAGCTTAATAGGCTTTCGTACATTTTTGATTGTATTCTACGATTAAATTTAAATCAAAGTACTGAAAGTACTAAAATTCGCGAAAGATTAGAAAGACAGGGAGTTCAGTGTCTCCATCAATGTAGTGTCAGGTATATGAAGTTGTCAGGTAACTGAAAGGAGGTTGTTATGTTCACCTTGCATTGCTCCCAACACAACATAGCGGGTTCATGTAGTGTGCAATGTGCAGACTATGAGCATGGGGCTGTTTTAATATTCACACATTGGACCAATATTAAGGATTCATGTAGGAAATAGTTCAATCCGAATAAATGCATGTATGGAACCATCAAGGATGGTCAAAGTTACTTCCATCGTCATGGAGACCCTAATATTAAACAAGAGGTCCATGAGCCTTAATGCTCACATGCAGCTGAGTACATATCTCATGCAGAGGTTCAATGGTCATTGACATTAATTAAAGAGAATGTCCAAATAAATTTTCAGCAGTAAGGGCCAATTATATGTAAGGATTTTTTGCAAATGTATTATAACATAACTAGTCATAAGAGTGCTACATATAATATATCTGAAATCTAGCTACAATATATTGTTTATAAACAACTAAAAAGGTAAAGAAAAATTTGAACCCATGACCTTAATCTAAATATCGCAATGAATATTAGGTCAATACCTACAATTTAGAAGCCTATACAAAAAGTTTATAGTTTTTGAGATAATTAACCATGTCAGTATTTGTTTGCATCAGTGACCTTGACTTTTAAACTCATGTCCTTCATTCATATATCAAAATGATCGTTAGGCCAATACCTACAATATTTTAACATATATGCCTATACAAAAAGTTTATAGTTTTTAAGACAATTAATCATTTCAGTATTCATTTGCATCTATAACCTTGGCCATTAGACCTATGACCTACATTCATATATCAAAATGAACATTGTGTAAATGCCTATAACATTCTGATATACATGCCTATAGAGAAAGTTTATCATTTTTGAGATAATTCACCATTTCAGTATTTGTTGGCATCTATGACCTTGACCTTTGAACCTATGACCTTCGTTCATATATGGAAATGACCGTAAGGCAAATACCTACAATATTCTAATATACATGCCTACACAAAGAGTTCAAAGTTTTTGAGATAATTAACCATTTCAGTATTCGTTTACATCTATGACCTTGACCTTTGAACTTATGACCTCTATTCATATATCAAAATGACCGTTGTGCAAATGCCTACAGTATTCCAATACACATGATGATGATGCCCATACAAAAAGCTTATAGTTTTCAAATATATTGACAAATACATTAATTTTGCAATTTCCCCCTCAAGTACCTTGCCATTATCTCATTTTGGCCCCTAAAGCTACAATATGTGCAAATCTAAAACTAGATGCCCATAGTATTTTACATGAAATATCTAAGTTATATCTCTTGTAGGTTCAGAGCAGATGATTTTTAAAGATTTTCACAAATTTCCCCTTTATGGGGCCCCAAGGGGACATAATCCTTGCATTTGTACAAATCTGAAAACCCCTTACTTGACCATTACTGTCAAATATCATCCAATTTGGCTCTGTAGTTTTGGAGGAATTGATAAAAAATGTGAAAAGTTTATACATGACGCACATCGGACGAAGATAGATGGCAATTGCACATCTGAGCCTTTGGCTCAGGTGAGCTAAAAAGTTTATACAAGACGGATGAAGATAGATGACAATTGTTCATCTGAGCCTTTGGCTCAGGTGAGCTAATAAGCTTCTGATATCTTTCATGTCATAATTGAGGATATTTGTTAAATAAATTAATAACTTGAAAAAATTAACTATTATTTTATTATTTATTTATATCACCAGAGTTGTGTTTTAAGAATTCGATAATTTTTGGAAGACTTTTTATTCCCGAGACCAGCATAATTTTAGTAAATCTTGTAAACAACAATTTTTTCAATCGGGTGGCCGTTAGGATCCCCGCTGACTGGGTTTGACAGGTGACCCCTCTACAAAGGTTCTGTACATGATAAAAATGTAGTTGACAGATGACCACTCTACAAAGTGATCGCTATCCCAGATTTCACTCTAATCAATTTATAATTTTTTAAGGATGACTTCACGGAATGCTTTGAAAAACGGGAAAAGCAGTATGATAGCACAAAATTCCAAAATTTTTGTCTTAATATGGGGAGACTCCTCACATCAGCAGGGATTGAGCTTAACTTTTCGATGAGCCATACAATGAACTGTCAAGAGTGATGGTTGATCTGAATATATCAGGCATATACATTTGGATTATTCTATCCCTTGCTTTACTTTTCGATATTCAACATCTGCAATTACATTGACGAATGGTTTTGCAGAAAATGTTGATCTATAGGTACTGCCAATGTCAATGACTGTATAATTTTGGCAGATTTTGATTTATTAGCAGGAACTTGTTTTGCATTACTAAAGGCTTGGGCCTGTTTGTGAGATTCAGAAATGTCATGTTTATTTACACTGTCAAGTTTATAACTAGTGCAACCCTCGGTAAATACAGATTTTTTTCCTGTCGAACTCTACACAATCGGCACACTTCATTCCGTCCTGCGTATCATACAACCAAGCCCTGCCATCTCCCATGGCTTTTTATATGCTCCGATGCGTTTGGACTTATCATACTCTTGATAGTACTTTCGTTTTTCCGCAGGTCCTTGTTTAGCCTTTGGAGTCGATGCTCCTAAAAATTTCCACATGGCAGAAAGCCGGAAGTATCATTTTATACATAAATATCAGAAAAGGAAACGAAATGGCACCGTATTTGAATTCCGGTCGGAACACCGGTCCATTTACAATTGTTAACTATATGATACCCATTTTTCAATTTTACTATTATTGTCGCCAGTCAGAAATATAAACAGGAAATCGGTAAACGGATCGGAATGTCAAATACCCCGAACTGAAAATTCTAATCGCCACCTGGCAGCCCTGGGCGACCTGTGTATGATACATTTATCGCCCAGAGCGAAAAACTGGGCGCCCGTTAATCTCAATCCCTGATCGGGAGGGTTGGCAGGTATGATAAAGCGGAGAATATAGTTGGGGCGGAAAATATTAATATTGGGGCGAAACGTCCATAACCCGCATTCAAAATTTGAGTTATCTACCTTTATTTCAACTTTGAACCTACATACGAGAGAGAGTTGATTATCTGTAACGGAAGAATATTCGGGTTGAGAAATCTGCATGTAACAGCTAAATTCGAGAATGATCAAGATCATTCGCGAATAAAAACATGGTATATGACACACGTTTAAAATAATATTTAATATGTGTTGAACCTCTGTAGTAAACTGCAGAGAGGACAGATTTGCGATTTACGTCACAGTCAAGAATATTTCACTTGCAGAAATTAATACCTTTGCAGTATGCTCAGGACAAAGTGCTGGTTAATTCTTATGCTGCATCGTCTGTCGTGACATAGAGTATTTTTTAAAGGTATCTCCCGGAGGATTTTCATTTCTATATGTCAAGTGCTTTGTGAAGGAAGTCACTATCTATTTTCAAGACTTGGTCAGACCCAGGTCATGGATCAAACATCGACCACCCTAAATACATGCACCTTTGGAGGTCAAGGTTAAACTTTAAGATTACTATATGCAGTTGTAAAGGTCAAGTTTCAAGGTTACCAATGTAAGGTCCAACTTTCAAGGTTACTACATGCACCAACCTTTGCTGATTATATTGAAGTACTTGTTAAGGCAAAAGTTTTGTCTAACATATTAAGACCATCATTTTTCCATATCTGGTTAAAAAGTTAAATCCTGCAAATGTCAAGGTCAATAGTTTGATACATGTTTGGATAAGGCTCTGTGAGTAGACCAGTTACCTTGGTAACTGATGTTTAGTCAAGTCGTAATTTCAAGAATGCTTTCTTCACTTATCTTAACTCTCTTGCTGTTGGCAATACTGAAACAAATTTCAAGGCAACATTGACAGTGCCAAATTTATGCTCAAAATGTGAATTAAAAAGATAAAACAATAGCTTATGACATCACACTCTTTTGTAATCACATGACATCATTAGTTAATGGTAATTTTAATCTCAATATTCAACATTACTTTTTTTTCTTCCAAAAAGATTATAAGTATTTTTGAGTCCTTTAAACAAGAGTTGTCAGTTCCAATAAATGTCAGTGTGGCAAGCTGCCAATAGAAGATACGCATATCCAAGTAGTAGGGCAGGCTATCTGTAAAGGACACATATGTCTGATGTGCAGCAAAAGGGTTAATATGGTATAGTGTGTCCCTGGGAAAACACCTAATTAAGTTCAATGTTCTACATGTTTACCTAATTAAATGACAATGAACACCTATAAAATGGATAAAAATAAAATAAAATCAACATTTTAAAGAAAAATAATTATCTTTATTTATAAGTAACAAATAAATTCATTACATAGGAAATAAAAATGCTGTTTTAATATTGGAATATTGCACTAAATCTAAATTAAGATTATACAATACAATATCTTCGTAAACATATTCTAAGACTTAACAATTTGTTTTGTTTCACAGACACTATATATATATCATTTGAGTTGTAACAGTAAAGTGTGATAAAATATGCACTTGTAAATTTCATTAAGTAGTAAATTGCTGTAGTCATTGCATTATGATTAGGATATAGAAATGACCCTAACTTCTTTTGAAAACAAAAAGAAAAATAACATCATCTCTTATAATTTTTTAAAAACAATAACCAATAATTTACACAACAATACATAAGTGGCAAATGAAAATTTAGCATTGCTTTGGTGAAGGAATTCAAATGTGTGTCGTTCATAATAATATGACATCAAAAATAATGAGAAAAATTTCTAATCAAAATGCTTGAAACAAAGGAGAAATAAATTATTGCACAATAGTACATTTAAGGGGAAATTGTAGGGTAATTGGAATGGTTTACAGCATACAGTTTGACTTTTAGTAAATATTGCAAAATAAACATGCACAAAATGAATATGTAAACAGAGTGAGCGCTGTAACCATCATCAAGTAACGACATATATGATATTAAAGAAAAAGACCATAAAACCTCAAATTTCACAAATTTTTACAATAAAACATCAAATTCTACTTTAACTCTATATCAAATGGCAAATACAGCTCCACACAGTCAGAGTTTTTAGTGGTGCACATGTAAACCCTATTGGTAACCCTTAACACTTGATGCAAAATTGGTTTATCCATGCATAAAGTAAAACCCCTTAACTTTTTTTAAAAGCCAATGATACATATTCCACTGATAATGACATTCATCATTGTAAAAAGTCATGCCCAATAACTTTTGTATAGAGCTAAATTGAAAATTCTTCATTGAAAATCTTAAAATAAAAACTTGAACATTTGACACTAATAATCAAACTGAATGGTCTGGTGAAATCTCTGCTGTAAGGATTTTCTTCTTAGCCATGTCACAGCATTGTTGTAATAACTAAAATCTAGAAAAAACCAGTTATATAAGGATTTTGTCCTTGTTTTAAGAATATACAACATTGATGTTGCCTATGTGTTTTGCCTTACATGGTAACACTTGGTATACAGGTGAACACAATGTTAACATCTTTTTGCACTTAAGTTTACAACTTGTTATATAGTCCCTGGTGTTAGATGGCAATGTGACTCAGCAATGAGGTATGCAGTTGAATTGATAAAATACAAATATACATGTATACATAAAATACTAAGTTAAAAGCACCAACATAAAAGGCCTAATTAAACATGGTAGTAGAAAGTATATAATATGTATACAGTAAATAATCCAGAAATAATAATAATAAAGAACATGCATGTTTTATATTGCATAATGATTACAAATCTCCACAACTGATGCTCAATTGTGTAAGAGGTCTATGTAAACTTTGATACTATGAATTGGTAAATACAATGTACTTTTAATTTTCAAGTGATCAGATGTCAGTTACGGTAAATGCATATCCATAACAATATACATAAATTTAAATATATGAACATTAGCACAATTTAGCAATCTATTCTGGGCAATGGGTAACAGGTACTAATGCAGTTTAGTCCCAAAAGAATTTGAAATTATCTACTAGTATGATACCCTCACAGTTTTCTCAAAGATGGAACATCTATAAAATATCCAAGGTCTAGCTAATCATTCAGAAATGACCGAATACATAGCAGGGCCTTATACATGTTATAATTTCCCCCTTTGGGCCTCTAAATCTAAGATTTGTACAAATTAAACATTTGAATACTATATATGAAAGGGCTCCTGACTACAGCTTCCCCACTTCAGCCCCCCCCCATCCAATTGTTTTTACAATTAAATACAGGTACAATGTACCGCATGTTCAGAGGATGCTACATCTAAAATATCTAAGTCTAGCACTGAAACAGTAGTCAAGATATGTGGTATTAAACACTATACTGTTGAATACTTTATTTTAGCAACATGACATATTCCGTGAGATCTCTATTAAAGTTATTTCCCAACATAAAATTTAAGCAGTTTTTTAAGTGAAATCGCCTCATCATGTCAAAATTCATGTGTATTTTATTTGATTGATTTTATTTTCATGCACATTAATTTTGCAAATTTTTTCTAGCTTGCAAATTATGCTAACCTGCACAAAAGAATTTTTTGTTTGACAGTATGCCCCAAAACAATATCTACCTATCTACAATTTTCGCTATAGCTTTTACATGTAGCTGCATTTGTGAATTTTGTCAAAATAGAACCAAAATAAAAATTTTCCAAATTGATAATCCTACAAAGTACAAAATATTATGCAAGAGTAAAATGACAAACAGTTGAAAAAAATATGACTTGGAAAAGAAAAAAAAATTGCCAGTGTATCACACGATCAACATTTCATATAGTTTATACTGCCAAATTCCTAGTACATGTTTATGGGAAAACATCAATTCCTGCCACTCTATAACCAATGGAAATTTCACATAAATGTCATTGGGTTTCATATATTATACTGGTGAATTCTATTGTAAAAAATACAAGTGCAGTAAGTACAAAGACATTGCTCATCTGTACATTTACTCTTCATCGAAAATCTTAAAACAAAAACTTGAACATTGAACACTGATACTCATACTGTTCTTGTTGGCGATGTCACTGCATCATTACAATAACTGAAATCTCTCTGCTGCCAGTGTGTTCTTGTTGGTGATGTTACTGCATTGTTGCAATAACTGAAATGTTTCTGCATACAAGACGTTCTTGCTGGCAATATCACGGCATGTTTGTAATTACTGAAATGTCTCTGTAGTCAAGATATTCATGTTGGCGATATTACAGAATTGTTATATTATCTGAAATCTCTCTCATGTCGCTGTGTTCTAGAAGGTGATATCCCTTTTCTGGTGTATAAATGGAAGTCTCTCAGATATCAGGGTGCTGTAGGTGAAGTAGGAGATGACAATAAACCATCCGTTTCTGAATCTTCATAAGTACCATAGACTGATCTTAATCTTTTAGGCATTCTTTTTTCTGAAATCGGTGAAAAATAATAACATATACACCCTCGTACATTTGTCTAATGATATTATAGCTACATGGTATATTATTATATGGCTGAGTGTTGTCTAATGATATTATAGCTACATGGTATATTATTATATGGCTGAGTGTTGTCTAATGATATTATAGCTACATGGTATATTATTATATGGCTGAGTGTTGTCTAATGATATTATAGCTACATGGTATATTATTATATGGCTGAGTGTTGTCTAATGATATTATAGCTACATGGTATATTATTATATGGCTGAGTGTTGTCTAATGATATTATAGCTACATGGTATATTATTATATGGCTGAGTGTTGTCTAATGATATTATAGCTACATGGTATATTATTATATGGCTGAGTGTTGTCTAATGATATTATAGCTACATGGTATATTATTATATAGCCGAGTGTTGTCTAATGATATTATAGCTACATGGTATATTATTATATGGCTGAGTGTTGTCTAATGATATTATAGCTACATGGTATATTATTATATGGCCGAGTGTTGTCTAATGATATTATAGCTACATGGTATATTATTATATGGCCGAGTGTTGTCTAATGATATTATAGCTACATGGTATATTATTATAGCCGAGTGTTGTCTAATGATATTATAGCTACATGGTATATTATTATATAGCCGAGTGTTGTCTAATGATATTATAGCTACATGGTATATTGTTATATAGCCGAGTGTTGTCTAATGATATTATAGCTACATGGTATATTGTTATATGGCTGAGTGTTGTCTAATGATATTATAGCTACATGGTATATTATTATATGGCTGAGTGTTGTCTAATGATATTATAGCTACATGGTATATTATTATATGGCTGAGTGTTGTCTAATGATATTATAGCTACATGGTATATTATTATATAGCCGAGTGTTGTCTAATGATATTATAGCTACATGGTATATTATTATATGGCTGAGTGTTGTCTAATGATATTATAGCTACATGGTATATTATTATATGGCTGAGTGTTGTCTAATGATATTATAGCTACATGGTATATTATTATATGGCTGAGTGTTGTCTAATGATATTATAGCTACATGGTATATTATTATATGGCTGAGTGTTGTCTAATGATATTATAGCTACATGGTATATTATTATATAGCCGAGTGTTGTCTAATGATATTATAGCTACATGGTATATTATTATATGGCTGAGTGTTGTCTAATGATATTATAGCTACATGGTATATTATTATATGGCTGAGTGTTGTCTAATGATATTATAGCTACATGGTATATTATTATATAGCCGAGTGTTGTCTAATGATATTATAGCTACATGGTATATTATTATATAGCCGAGTGTTGTCTAATGATATTATAGCTACATGGTATATTATTATATAGCTGAGTGTTGTCTAATGATATTATAGCTACATGGTATATTATTATATGGCTGAGTGTTGTCTAATGATATTATAGCTACATGGTATATTGTTATATAGCCGAGTGTTGTCTGCTACATGGTATATTATTATATAGCCGAGTGTTGTCTAATGATATTATAGCTACATGGTATATTATTATATAGCCGAGTGTTGTCTAATGATATTATAGCTACATGGTATATTGTTATATAGCCGAGTGTTGTCTAATGATATTATAGCTACATGGTATATTATTATATGGCTGAGTGTTGTCTAATGATATTATAGCTACATGGTATATTATTATATGGCTGAGTGTTGTCTAATGATATTATAGCTACATGGTATATTATTATATGGCTGAGTGTTGTCTAATGATATTATAGCTACATGGTATATTATTATATGGCCGAGTGTTGTCTAATGATATTATAGCTACATGGTATATTATTATATAGCTGTGTTGTCTAATGATATTATAGCTACATGGTATATTATTATATGGCTGAGTGTTGTCTAATGATATTATAGCTACATGGTATATTATTATATGGCCGAGTGTTGTCTAATGATATTATAGCTACATGGTATATTATTATATAGCCGAGTGTTGTCTAATGATATTATAGCTACATGGTATATTATTATATAGCCGAGTGTTGTCTAATGATATTATAGCTACATGTTATATTATTATATAGCCGAGTGTTGTCTAATGATATTATAGCTACATGGTATATTATTATATAGCCGAGTGTTGTCTAATGATATTATAGCTACATGGTATATTGTTATATAGCCGAGTGTTGTCTAATGATATTATAGCTACATGGTATATTATTATATGGCTGAGTGTTGTCTAATGATATTATAGCTACATGGTATATTATTATATGGCTGAGTGTTGTCTAATGATATTATAGCTACATGGTATATTGTTATATAGCCGAGTGTTGTCTAATGATATTATAGCTACATGGTATATTATTATATGGCTGAGTGTTGTCTAATGATATTATAGCTACATGGTATATTGTTATATAGCCGAGTGTTGTCTGCTACATGGTATATTGTTATATAGCCGAGTGTTGTCTAATGATATTATAGCTACATGGTATATTATTATATGGCTGAGTGTTGTCTAATGATATTATAGCTACATGGTATATTATTATATAGCCGAGTGTTGTCTAATGATATTATAGCTACATGGTATATTATTATATGGCTGAGTGTTTTTCTTTTCTCTAATTGGTCAATTTCAGTAGTACAGTAACATACAGGGATATTCAATGAAAAATATCCCAGAAAGTTCATAAGTTGACAAACCATTTAAACATTATAAATAGAAACAGAAAATTACCAAACAGTTTTCTGCCAAAAATAGAATACAGGCATTCCAGAAAATCTGACATCATATTTATGTAAGCAATCAGACGATTGACCTTGAAACAAGTTGGTAATAAACAAAATAAAATGGCAGACCATGAGCATCACAAACATTTTATGTTTGCAAAAACCTCCATGTTGGAGGTGATTTTGGCAGCCGTTGACACACAGATAGTGCAGTAAAGCAAATAAGAAGTTATCTAAAAGAGATTGATAACTTAACCCACTTGATGAACATGCCAAATAATGTCATAGTTGTGACCATGATACTGATAAAACTAAAATAGGAATTTTAATGTCATATGAAGTGTCACATAATAAAATAATCACTGTCTTTTGATACTTGGGGATATGGGATTATATGAGACCTGACCAAAAAAAGTAGTACTTATAGCAACATTGTCTCTATTTGGCTCAACAGTTTCAATGAAAAAGACTGTCAAAGAATATTGCAAATAGTAATACTACATTTGCAAATATAAAAATTAGGTCATAGAAAAGATTTTCTGAACAAGAGGCCCATGGGACTTAGCGCTCACCTGTGACCTTGACCTTTGAACCCATAACCCTAATTCATATATCGAAATTATCATTAGCCAAATACCTACAATATTCTTACATACATGCCTATACAAAATATTTATAGTTTTCAAGATAATTAACCAATTCAGTATTAAATTGCATCTGTGACGTTAACCTTTGAACTCACGACCTTTATTCAGGGGTTCAAAATTATGTTTTGTAATGGAAGGTCCAGGACCTTTTGCCTTTATTTTTGGCAGGTCCCACATAAAGTTTTGAAAGTCCAATATCAACATTGAAAGATCCATGTGCAATTATGTAATTATATTGAAAAAGTAGAATTATTTCAGTAAAAATGGCAGGTTCAGTGGACTTTTACAATTTAAATATTAATGGTCCCAAGGTAAAATCAATAGGTCCCGGACCTCGGACCCAGGGAATTTTGAACCCCTGCTTCATTCACATATCAAAATGACCATTGTGCCATTACCTACAATATTCTTATATGTATGAATATACAAAAAGTTAATAGTTTTGCAGATAATCAACTATTACGGTAATAGTGCATCTTTAACCTTGACCTTTGAACCCATGACCTTGATCTATGTATCAAAATGATCATCATGTCAATACCTACAATAAATTGAAAATCCCATGCCATTATCACCTGAAATGTTTAAAAAATAGCATTTTTTTATCAAAGGTCAAAAACTGGGACATGACCTTGACATCAATAAGAAGAAAATCGCAAGACAAGATCAACAGTAAAATTTCATACAATTATATTCAGCCGTTATTGAGTTATAACAATAAATGTCTCATTTTAAAAATTACATAATTTTACGTAAAAAACGCATAACCTATTTTTCGTCCAATTTTCATGAAAAACACAATTTTAATGGTCCCATGTATGCTGAATCGAAATATCCAATAAATATTTGCCTGCATCTTTTGGTTTCAGAGAAGAAGATTTTTTTGTGTTTTTGCTATTTTTAGTAATGGCAGTCATCTTGTTGGGCGTGGCCAAACCCCGAACACAAATTTGAAAGGCTGTTACCAAGGCATGATAGTCAACAAGTTTCATCAAATTTGGCCCTGTAGTTTTGGAGGAGAAGATTAAAATGTAAAGTTTACGAACGACACACGACGAACGACGGACGGTGATAGATTGCAATAGCTCATCTGAGCCTTTGGCTCAGGTGAGCTAAAAATCTGTTACATTCTGGTACATTCAATTTATATACATCTTTTTTTTACTAGTATGTATCAAATTTGAATTAAATCATCTCAGGGGTTTCAGAGAAGACAATTAATGTTTACAGACATATACAAGAAGGGATGGATGCATGCACATATTAAGTCTAAAGTGCCCCATTACAGATCACAGTGCCTCTCATGGCCTACTGTGCATAAAGGCTATTTTGAACATGGAATATTGTAAAATACATTTTAATAAAGAATTGCTTGGACAAACAGTGCATACTTATTTACTATTCAGAGACCTAACTAAAAATTATATTTTTGTCAATGCTGCAATTTTTTGGTTAACGTCTGCATATAGAAAAAATCACATTTGTGACAGAAAATATGTATTCCAGCTATTCATTTGGGCCCCAAATTACAAACAAATGTACCTTTTACCTGTGTGATTGAATCAAGACAATTCACACCTGGACGACCTACATATAACCAATGAGGTACCTAATAGGAGTATTTATACTTAACCATTTTGATTTTATTGAATAAGTGGCAAAATTTATGGTATGCACACACCCATATAGACTGATTTAAAAGAAAACATATTTTTTTCCACTAAGGTCTCTCTTCTCTTTGTTAAAATATAATTAAAATGTTAACAAAAAGATACAAATAAAAATTTAATTGCAATATATGCATGTTCAAAATAGCCTTTATGCACAGTAGAATCCAATTCCACTCAGTGAGATCGAAGTGCGAAAAAGTTTGTCATTTCTATACCTTTGGTTTCTTTCACCATCCCTGATTAGATCACCCCAAAATAGGTGAAAATGTCCTGACTTGGGCATAAAATAGCATCAATCAGAAACAAATATACCAATCCATGTCTAAATCACAATCTCAAGGCATAGTAAAAACTTTGATACTAATTAGGTTAAACACAAGCTTCGACCAGGGAAGTGAGGCTAAGTGCTCCGGAAGGGTAAATACATCCTGTTTAGGTAATCCAATCCAATCCTTTATGGTGATGAGACTCGGTGTGACAGAAAACATTACAGAGTATTATATGATATACTTTACGTTTTATAATTGTCTTTGAATGTTCTCCTGCAAAATACCAACTACAACAGTAAAACAAGATAGGTAAACATCCCAGGAACGACCCCATTAATATAATAGGTAAATCAGCTGGATAACGTCGAGAACAGTGAAGTGTCTTCCCCCACATTAACCGTGTATAATTCATCTAGAAAACAAAAAAAAAAAACAAAAAAAAAAAACAACAAGAGTTTAATTAACATCATCAAAAGGTTGTGTTCATTCTAGAAGGGGACCGTGGGGGGCATTAATTCCTTGTTTCGTCGAATGGCCCTATCAGTAAAGCCTCAGTGGACTATATTTAACATTACATTATTGCAAAAATATTGATGTTATCTTTTGTTTTTGAAAATAAATCCATATAGCGTAAAAAATCCTAGAATGAACCCTGAAAAGAGTTTGAAAGCCTGGTGTACAAAATTAAGTGAAGTTTAGCCCTTTCCTTCAAGGTAGGCGGGAGAGGTTTTAACATGTCAGATTATGGATCATAGAGCCTCTAGTCACCATTCTACCTAAACCATATGTCATTCTACTTAAATCCTTTCCTTCAACAACATTCAACAACAAAATAACTGGGCATGCCAAATATCTGTTCCATGCCAAGGTATTTGTCAAACTATTACTAACTACTTGAGTAACAATGTTCAAGTTCAAACTCAACCTGTATTTTATCAATATAACAAAAGCAATAACCCTGATACCATAGATAAATAGGAGGATTGAACTGAGACATGTGAGATGAGTAATGGTGTTTTACACCCCAGTCAAGACACTTTCACTTATATTGAGGTGATCAATTCTGTTATGGTGGAGGAAACCAGAGTACCCAGAGAAAAGCACCAACCTTTGACTAGCCAACTGACATACATTCTCACACTAGGATATCTGCCATAGTGGGATACAAACCTAAAGATTGAAAGTCACTGTGATTTATTCTTATTATTTTTGATTTATTCTTATAATTTTTAAATTTTTCATCAAGGTATTAACTGTGCATTCTTACTTTTCATTACTATAAAATATACACACTCTGATTGTAAATATTACACACTCTGGTTTTCACTCCCCTGATACAGAATATATGAGATAAACCTCTCACACTAGGATATCCAGTACAAGAATACAATGTTATAGTGTATAAAATTGTGATTAGAAATGTATTGTTACCATGTCAACCAGATCCATACAGACGTGATGCGATGTGTTCTTCATTAAGTTTTTAAAATGAGCGTTTATATCTGTGTAACTCTCCAGACATATATCACAAACAGTCTCGTTAATCTTCTTTACCTAGAATAATACATAAAATACTGGGTTAATGGATGTTACCAGTGTAGCACATGAACAAAACCTTAGAACCGAATGTTTTGGAAAATGTTAACGTAGCAAATTCTATCTATAATGCCGTTTCTATGAGAAAATGTCACCTGATGTGATTCATTATCCAATGGAAAAAAGAGTTTCATACAAACATTAGGAGGTATCATGTGGTACTCTGGCAACATCGATTTGGAGGTGGCAACATCGATTTGGAGGTGGCAACATCGATTTGGAGATGGCAACATCGTTTAGAGGTAACATCGATTTAAAGGTGGCAACATCGATTTGGAGATGGCAACATCATTTTGGAGGTGGCAACAACGATTTGGAGGTGGCAACATCGATTTGGAGATGGCAACATCGATTTGGAGGTGGCAACATCGATTTGGAGGTAGCAACATTGATTTGGAGGTGGCAACATCACTCTGAGGTTCAATCAATAATATTATGTTGTGTGAATCAATTGGTCAGATTGCAGGCTTTATGCTACATTTTAGATGTAATGATGCCTATTGTTAATGACTTTGTCACTTTGCTTATTGCCACACTATTGTCATTCCATTTATCACAAAACAGCTCTTTAATGATAAAATCTGACTGAACAAATGGTGGCAACAAATTGGAGGTTTTACCACACAACACACAACATGTGAGGTCTTACCACACACACACACACACACACACACACACACGCACACACACACACACGGTTATGTTGAGAATTCTTGCACAGACAGGTTCGGACAGTAAAGTGAAACCTCTTTATAAAACCTCTTGACAACTTGGCCATCTCACTTATAGCCCCACTCTATTTTGAAGTCTTAAAATATCCATTTCAACTATTTTTTTGTTTATACTCCCCTTAATTTATCACCAAACCCCTTTACAATGCGCCAAAATTTGGCAGAACAAATGGTGATGGTGATGAATTAAGGTTTTACTGTAAATGCAATCTTAGAGGTGTTTTACTTACTGGAATGGTAATATTTTGATTCCAATCAATGCAGCGGGAAATATTTCTATAAAGTTGTAAAAATCTCTGTGTTGATTCACTTAATTTGTAAACAACTGTCCCATTCTTGTCTTCTTTAATATCATTAAAACAATCTGAAAATAAATATTAACAATGACCATTTATAAACAGCCATTTTTTAACAATTTGAGCAGAAAAAATTATATCATCTTGCTCTCAAAAAATGAAATCTGGGTTGGCTCAAATTACTAAAACAAGAACTTATAAAAATCACCAGTGTAAATTATTGACTTAATTTTGTTAACAGAGGAGACCGTGTCATCTGTAAGGATTTTTAAGAACAAGTGTAGCACTATACAGATATAAGGTTTAAAGACTGATTGATTAACGCTATACAAGTTTCAAATATCATACTGTACTGGTATAGAAACAAATCCAAACTGAATCCGATTTTACAATTAGTTTTTGCCAAAATCAATGTCAGTTTAAACATAATTTTGGTGTATTTAACCAACTGTTTGGTATGTTCCAAGTGCCTTGATGATTAGATGAAGGTCTATCTTAATATGCAGACCTCTGAACACAAAGACAAACCTGCACTAGATTTCCAAATAAACATTTATTCTGTTTATTAGTAGCCAAATTTCCATAACTTATGAAAATATACAGGCAGTCCTTTTTAAAGTAAACATGTGTTACTTTTTGAAAGCATTTCTCTGTTCTAAATTAGTAGCCATAGGTGACTCTGGCTACCAGGGATGGCACATTGACTCTCTCTCTCTCTCTCTCTCTCTCTCTCTCTCTGTGACCTACTTTTACAGTCAGCTTCATGCCATATATTCAAGATATTGCTATGAACTTGATTAAGTACAGCCACTCTATCAGAATCCAGAAGCAATGCTCTACAGCCATCTTTCTGTTCATCATTCTGAAATTCATTAATTTACCATAAATTAAAATAGTTAATCATCCATTAAT
Source organism: Anadara kagoshimensis (assembly GCA_021292105.1). NCBI lineage: Eukaryota > Metazoa > Mollusca > Bivalvia > Arcoida > Arcidae > Anadara > Anadara kagoshimensis. The sequence goes on from CM037865.1 coordinate 4,867,476, forward strand.
GCAGAGATTTGAAAACTGAATCTAAGCTGATTCAATATTTTGGTACACACTAAACAGATATGTAAAATATGTAAGGACAATTGCTATTAATGAGTCATTTGGTTCAGAATGAAGCACATGTTTTCATTATTACATGTAACTGCAAAAACTTCAGGTAATCTGCTGATGGTCCACAAAGATAATTGATGTTCTTGTTGAATAATGAAGCTATTGTGCTTATAATTTCAGCTGTTTTTAATCTTCTTGGATGGGAAATAAGTTTTACAAGATGACTAAAGCAATGTTAAATTAAATTCAAAGACATAATACACAGCTTAGCTGATGCGTAAACAAATGAGCCTTGAAGGAAATCCACGGCCCTTTTTCTAGTTATAGTTTTTTATTTGATGCTGCTATTATTCCAAGTGTATATCTTTTAGCTTTAGTGCTATACCACTTGCTTTTAACACTAAGCTAGAGTATGAAGTGAAATAGCCGTTTTTTTCTGGCGCCTCCTGTTATACAAATGTATTGGCATTCAGCAGTACATTGTACCAAGGGTTTACAAGATCCCAAAGTGGAAAATTTCAAAGATAACAGGGGAAGAGTGTTGTGTGCTGATCTAGCTGTGGTATAGCAACTGTATATAGCTGTGGTATATATAGCAGTGGCATAGCAACTCTATACAGCTGTGGTGTAGTGGTGTATATAGCAGTGGCACAGCATCTGTATATAGCAGTGGCATAGTGGTGTATATAGCAGTGGCATAGCAACTCTATACAGCTGTGGTGTAGTGGTGTATATAGCAGTGGCACAGCATCTGTATATAGCAGTGGCATAGTGGTGTATATAGCAGTGGCATAGCAACTCTATACAGCTGTGGTGTAGTGGTGTATATAGCAGTGGCACAGCATCTGTATATAGCAGTGGCATAGTGGTGTATATAGCAGTGGCATAGCAACTCTATACAGCTGTGGTGTAGTGGTGTATATAGCAGTGGCACAGCATCTGTATATAGCAGTGGCATAGTGGTGTATATAGCAGTGGCATAGCAACTCTATACAGCTGTGGTGTAGTGGTGTATATAGCAGTGGCACAGCATCTGTATATAGCAGTGGCATAGTGGTGTATATAGCAGTGGCATAGCAACTCTATACAGCTGTGGTGTAGTGGTGTATATAGCAGTGGCACAGCATCTGTATATAGCAGTGGCATAGTGGTGTATATAGCAGTGGCATAGCAACTGTATATAGCTGTGGGGTAGTGGTGTATATGGCAGTGGCATAGCAACTGTATATAGTTGTGGCGTAGTAGTGTATATAGCAGTGGCATAGCAACTGTATATAGCTGTGGTGTATATAGCAGTGGCATAGAAACTGTATATAGCAGTGGCATAGCAACTTTATATAGCTGTGGTGTATATAGCAGTGGCATAGCAACTGTATATAGCAGTGGTGTATATAGCAGTGGCATAGAAACTGTATATAGCAGTGGCATAGCAACTTTATATAGCTGTGGTGTATATAGCAGTGGCATAGCAACTGTATATAGCAGTGGCATAGCAACTGTATATATAGCAGTGGTGTATATAGCTGATATTACAGACTTATTTACTTGTCTAGACTTTTAAAGCCTTGTTTTTCAGAATGCTTGCTTATTACTAAGAAGGCATGGATTTGATACTCAGTCAAAATGCTTGGTTAGAAATTCAAAGTACCAGTAGGTATTTTTTCCTGTTACTGTCCTCCCTCTATGTGTTACTGTACAGTGTTATTTGTTCTTCTTCGTTAATTACAGCATACATTCAAAGTTTGAATATTACATGCTGGCACGTGTGGACTTTTTAAAGAATGAATGTGCAGGAAATTAAGTATAAAAGCTGGCAATGATTAAAACTAAGATTGTAGGTAAAGTGAGATTAAGTGAAGAAGTGGTGCGAGAACAACAGGTGTTAGTTGCTCTCAGAAGAAGTCAGTAGTGGGGTGTGTGCAATGTGAGCTGGTAGGAGTCTGTGAGTTGACCTTCGTGCATTATTCGACTCTGCATTCCTGTGTATGTGTTCTTAATGATCTTAATAAAATTTTCTGGTATACCATAATGTCCCATGAGTTTCCATAACACTGCTCTATCTAGACTGTCCAAAGCTTTTTTGAAATTGATGAAAACTATAAACAGCGATGGCTTGAATTCCAGTGACTGCTCGATGATAATATGTAGGGTTGCTATCTGGTCTGCACATGATCTATTTTGACGGAACCCTGCTTGGTTGTCACGCAGCTTTTGATTGACAACATTCTTCATGCGCTCCAGGAGTATTGTGTTTAAAACTTTACCAGGCACTGACAAAAGCATTATTCCTCTGTAGTTATCACAAATGCTGAGATCACCTTTTTTTTGCAGTATTTCCAGATGTCCTTCTTTCCACTCTTGTGGTACATCCTCATCTGTCCAGATTTTACCAATTAACTCATACAACATTTGTGTCGACGTTTCCAGATCTGCTTTTAAGTCTGGTCCTGGTGACTTGTTGTTTTTCAAAGTGTTTATGGGTTTTGTAATTTCTGTCCTTGATGGTCGGTTGCAATTTATGGGCAATATGTCTTTAGCGGGTTGTATATCTGCTCTCTGTGTTGGTGGTTGTTGGTTCAGCACTTCCATGAAGTGTTCCACCCATCTTTTCATATGCTCCTCCGTTGTTTTCAGAGTATTACCATCTTTATTTTTAGCTGGTCTACTAAACTTTTTGAATTTGTTTGTCAGCAATCTGATGTTATCATATAGGCCTTTAATGTTGTTCTGCCTAGCTGCCTCCTCTGCTTCCAAAGTCTTTTTGGAGATAAATTCTCTCTTGTCTCGTCTAACACTGTTCTTCACTACTTTGTCTGCTTCAGAGTACTGTTTTTAGCTGTTTGCTTTGCTGCTCTTGTCTTACTATTGTTCAGAACTTCTTTTAGCTGTTTACTTTGTCAATATGTATGAGAGTAGCAGGTTATATCCATTCCTGGTGTTTCCTTTTTCGACTCCAAACTGTTGCTTCACATGATGATGTTAATACTTCTTTTACTTCCTTCCAATAGTCTTCCATTGACATTTGATCATAGTCCATATTTCTCAGGACATCAAATCGATTTCTAACTTCTATCTGGAATTCTTCTCATTTTTCTTTGCTTACCAGTTTTGTAATGTCATATCATTTTATGGTTTGTCCTCTGCTTGTATGTTTTTTCAGTTTTAGTTTAATATTGGCAACAAGTAGATGATGATCTGATGCTGCATCTGAACCTCTCTTAACTCTTACATCTTGAAGGCCTCTCCTGAACCTCTTGGAGATACATATATGGTCAATCTGGTTCCCTGTTCTCATATCTGGGGAAACCCATGTAGCTAGGTGACAATGCTTATGAGGAAAAATAGTTCCTCCTATAACCAGATTATATGTGGCAGAGAAGCTTGCAAATAGTTTCCCATTTTCATTCATAGTGCCAAGACCTCTTGTTCCCATTATATCTTCAAAGCTGGTGTTATCTGTTCCAACCTTGGCATTCATATCTTCCATAATGATGGTGATGTCTTTATTACTACACTTTCTTGCTGTTTCTTCTAGAAGCTGGTAGAACTCCTTTTTTGTTTCATCATCTGCATCATTTGTTGGAGCCTAGCACTGAATGATGGGCTCACTGGTTCCCATCCGATAAGCATTTTCTGTGCTAGCTGAGATATCATAAATGCTACCCCTTCTGAATGAGTGGCCTGTTCCCCACATGTCCTGAGTATAGGATAGTTTCTCCAGATGTTTATTGTATCTGTCCTGTGTCTTTCCATCTTGCTTCAGCGATTCCTAGTATTTCAATGCTATATCTCTTCATTTCTCTCGCAATAGTTCTTGATTTGCCAGTAATGTTCATAGACCGCAAATTCCAAGTTGCAATCTTTGTTACAGATTTAGGTCTGAAAGGTTTCTGTTCGATGGTTTCCTTTCAGCTTTCATCATCTGAAATCATGCTTCTTCCATTAGAAGAACCCTGTTCTCCCTAACTCTGATGTTTTTGTGTTGTTTCGTGTTTCTGTAATCTGTTTTATAACCTATAAACAGGTGATTGGCCTATCCATAGGTTCCAGTACCTTTTTGTGAAGACTTCTGGATGCAGTTTCCCCCATACGGGCCACTGGTTGGTAGAGTAATGTAGTATTACTCTCCTATGCCCTTCGCCGTTGAAGCATACTTGCAATCATCTGCTGGGGCTTTAGTCTCCCCACTATTTGTCCATAGCTGGCTTGGTTTGGGATAAGAGTTTTCCTTCTCCTAGACAAGCTGCCTTCCAAGGCTAACAAGCTCCATCTACCCGAAGCACTGGTTTTAAGGCGCCAGTGACTCACCTTTGCCCCTTCTCCTGTTTTGTCGACAACAGTTCCACCACGAGAAGGCCAGGAGCTGGACATCTGGTTGTCATAGGCTATGTGTTACGCTTGCCGAAGGAGCATTTAGTTAGAATTGGGAGCTTATCCCCAGTACCACCCCTAGGCACAACAAGTCAACCATTTCTGAACCACAACAATTTAGGAACCCAACCATTTCGGAACGCTTCTACTATGTTGGTATTTTTTAAAATTTATTTTGTCAAAAGCAACATTGGCTGGTATATTAAAAAAAATATATATTAATTAAACCATGGGTAAAATGGGAGGGAATTGGACTAGGTGATTTTGACAGTGGGTTGAATTTGTTGAAAGTGGGGGTGAATTCAGCGGGGTTGGTTATACCATGGGTCTATTTGACTTGAATTCATAGTAATCTTTTGAAACATAAATGTGTTTGTAGGAATCTGTATGGGTTTTTCTGAGTCTGCTGGGATGAATATAGGTCTGTAAAAAAATGCAACATGGGAACGAGTGATTTACAAATGAAATTAGGGAAATAAAATATAAAATTTAAATAAAATGCAATTTATGTCATCTACATTTATGAATTACAATGCATTCCAGGGATTTTTCTGACCTTTTTGGGAAAAGGACCTTGGGATGAAGTTGGGAAAATGCTCAACAAAAATGTAATTTTGGGAAAAATCACAACAACATATTAGAAATTCTAGACCACTAGAATACTGGTAATTGAACAAATTATATCGGTGTTCACAGCAAAATAGCGCTGTCTCTTTTGTCTCTATATAAATCATCCAGCAAAATGTGGGTTAATATAGATTGAAATCGTTATCAGAACGAGATATCCTCCGAATATGATGATGATCTTGTGAATTTTTTTCTCAAAAAATTGATAAACATAGCTAATTGGGAATTTTTTACTACAGAATTGGGAAAAATGTATGTTTTATTGCATTGGGAATGGGTCCCTTTACCAGACCCCGTGGATACCCAGAAAAATCCCTGCATTCACAAAGTGAACATTCACGAAGTGTGCAGGTCTGTACATTAGCCAGCAGGCCGCTTCATGTGGATGTAAAAATCCGACAGTTATCATTAGTGAATCGACAAACTTACAGAGTATATATCAGCAAATACTTGTACTGCCTTTTGATAGTAAACCACACATTTCTCACATAATCTGAAAGGTCTTGCTCTCTCAATGGAACACTTTATAAAATCCGATGACTCCCTTCCATACGCTTTTAAATATGAATTACAGTTGTCATAAATAATGTCACTTGTTCTGTTTTAAATTTTGTCGCATTAATTCATTTAAATTTTGTCGAAATTCATTTAAATATTCTTCAGATAAATCAGCTGATGCCGTTTCGGTCAAACAAATTAAACTGATAAAGTAAAAAATTACAGATACGTTCTGTAATTTTTTCTTATAGTCCATGTTTGCATTACTTAAAGATCTAGTTTATCTTTGTAAAATTTTAAGCAGGTCCCTACTTCAATATCGGCATCTTTTCAGTAGTCACAACATATGCATGTAAAGACAAAATGACTTTGGTCACAAGACTTGAAAGTGAAACCGGAAGTCAAAACTTTTTCGGGTTTTTCCTGGCGGAAATATTAGAAAGTTAATAACCAAAAGTCAAATAATTACCGTGAATGTGATCAAAGTAATTTTGTTTTAAATTAATAAGTACAAAATACTGCATTTCAGCGGATTTTATTTTTTCATTCAATTAATTTATTAGCTGAGACTTTATTCACTGCGGAGTTACAACATGTCAGCTTACAAGTCTATGCTTCATGTTTGCAGAAAAAATGCCCGCGAACTTTGTCATATGAAGAATGTTTTACAAAGGTTCAAGTCATATATAGTAGTATACATTATCTTCAGTATATACAGGCAAAATTTAATTAGAAATGCATTGTTTACGTTCCATGAAATAAATATTGCATAAAGGGGGGGGGGGGTGAATATGATCTGATCTATCAAAAATGAACATTGGTTATGTCTTTTTCTGCTTCTTCCCTGTGTTAGGTTTAGGCATTATTATGATGATGTTAAACTTAGCCCTATATATGTATGGCTGACAGCAAGGCATAACCCCACAAGATTTTTTTGTGACATGACTTGTTTTAAAACATATATCCTCGTGTGTCCTAAGTTCGTGGTACTAACAGTTTGTGTCAAAAAATTAATTGGCAATCGTCAACAAACAATAAACATTTGAGTCTTACTGCAAATTTCTTGTCAAATCAGTTTCAAAACCGGAAATAACCTTGGTTATTTTCGTTAAATACCGGTAAACATCGTTTGTAAACAATACCCTCCAGTTAGATGCTATTTTGAAGAATGTGTGGAAAGTTCGTGGGAGATCTCCCGGATCACGTGATTTTACGTGATTAATTCTAAAAAACTGATTTTCTCTAAAAAAAATATATTTTAAGTAGTCTTGTTTAGATTAACAACAGAAATAGTTAAAAAATAAAATTTATAACAAGAAAAAACGATCATACACTTCCGGTATGACATGAGCAATTGACCTCGTTTTTACACCCGTTTTTACATCATATTATATAGTGAAAAATGCATATATTTTACTGAAAATGGCGTAAGTGTCACGTTTTTGATTTCATTAAAAAATATATTTACCTGGTACTAAATGTTTCAAACCAGGATCGGATAAATAAGTCAGAGACTCTACTTGCAGACGACATAGTTTACATCTTGATTTATTTTACATGTGACGAAAAAATAATGAGATAGTTTAAGAATAATTTGGGAATAGTAAAATTTGTCTAAAAATTTAAATTTCCGATATTTTTACATATTTTCGTAATTTTCAAACATATTTAAAAATTTTCTAACAAAAATGGAAAGTTGAACACTTATGGCGCCTTTTTGACTTTGAACATGTGCAGTGATGTGCTTCCTATGATTGATATCCGGTATAAACAAAATGCCACGAACTTGACGCTACCACGAAGTTAGAGCACTGGAGGATATCCTTACCTTAACCTTAATTCTCTCCTCGCCAGAAGGCATATAAGGCTGTAATGCGATCTTTCCATTTTTGCCTGTCCTTCGCTGCTGTTTTTGCTGTGTTCCAGCTTGTCCATCCGGCCTTTCTTTCCCTTTCAGTTGTTCTCCTCCATGTGGTCTTCCCCTTTTTCTTTCCCACTCTGGAAACATAAATAAGTCATTCCAAAATAATTGTAACGCTTTCTTTAATTATATGTCGCTGTGGTTATTTTAGAGCAAAGACAGGGCTCTACAATGCGAGTAAAACACTCACATTTGCGAGTAATTATTTGTAAATGCGAGTGGATATGTCAAATTCACTCGCCCATGTGCGAGTATAAAGTAGAAAGTCAAATCCGGATTTTCTTTTCTGTTTTTGACAACGAAATTACTCTCATCACCCTTAATCTTTAAAGCGCTTTAAATCATATAGCTCCAATCTTTTAAGTCATTAAGCATTTGTGTGATCACGTTTTTAAGTGTCAATTTCATCACTATGAGTCGTAAACAAAATCGGCAAATATATTTATTTTTCAAGCTACGACTTGGTGCCAGTGATCAATTGATGGAAAAACAAACGTAATCCTCTAAACTGACTAAAGCGATGACGGAAAGCCGAGTCCTGAGTTGGCCTGGAAAACAGTTTTAAACCGGCAAAAGTATGTTTAAAAGATATGCTGTTAAATTTTACATGAGGCAGATGTATCTAGCTAGACAGGAAATGCTTACATTCCTGTAGCGACTCACCTCACATCTCTGAATTAAGTTCACATGTTTTTAACTTAATTTGCCGTTTTTGCTTTGCTTTTGGACATGCACTGCAAGTTTTATGTTTGATACCACAATAAAAGTAAATTGAATGAAAAATATTTTTTAAAAACATTGGACCCATCTGCTCCAGTCTAATTGAATCCCAGTTAAATTGTATTTATAAAACAAATATGTGGCGAGTAACATTTTTGCTCTGGCTAGTAAACATCTCGGGTTTACTAGCCAGGAGGCTAGTGAAAAAATTTGCAATCGTAGAGCCTTGAAAGATGCATTTTGTCACTGTATTCCACGTTCTTTCCATGTGTCACAAATCAGATTTAAAAAGGCGTACATTTGAATAATATTGTCAATGGATTTTCTTATCTGTGGAAATAGATGGTGGAGGGAATTTGTGACGGTTGAGCATGTGGCAATAGCAATATGTACATTTCCAGAGCTGATAGTTTAGTTTTTAAATGGAATACTTAAACAAATTCTGTCATATTTATGTCATAACATCAGATAGGATTTTGAACCTAGCAGATTTCGAACAAGTGATTAGCTACAAGTGATCATTGGTAATGTTAAACCAGTTATTTCCCAAGTGTCTGAAAAAAATTGCCTAATCACTGTAACACATATTTTGTGTTATGGTATGATGTGGCATGTGTATGTGCATGCATGCGTTTGTCCATAAACTTCACTTAAACAACTTCTTCTCTTGAACCACTTGACAGATTTTCATGAAACTTAGGTGGAATTATCCACAAGAAATGCCATTTAAAGTTTTCAAAAATCATTGATCAAGGTCAGTATGGCTGAAAAGTGACAGTAGGTATAGAATCACTAAAATGACTTCTTCTGATGAACTGAAAGACCTAGGATCCCCAAACTGAATATACATAATCAGGTCACATTGACCCTTTGTGCAAAAAATGCTTAAAATAACTTTTTGTACATAAGCATTTTCCCTGGATATATTATCACTCGACCCTGACAAGTTCTAACAAACAACATTAGACCTTTTCTTCAATTAATGCTAAACTAGAAAAAAATAAAGTCATTTGGACCAGAGAAAACGGTTTAATATATGACTTTTTTTTAATGAAACTTTGAAATTATCATAAATTTTTTATTTTGAATTTGGTGTGTGTAATAAATAATTCATTTTTGGGTTCTGTACATAAACATCTCTGTTTTTAGGCACGTAAACAGTCTGATTTCAAAGTTTTATTTCTGACCATTAAGCAGAATATAAGCATTACGATTATTTTGGAATGACTGCAATATGCTGTGTTTGTGACAGTAAATTATGTAAAAAAAAATGAAAGAAAATCCAATAACCCTTAGCCTAGATGCAATAGTAATTCACATATGCATATTCTTTCTGCAGACAGGAAAATTTTTCTTCTTTGTCAGTCATAGATATATGCTAAAGAAGGTTTGAGTATCATAATCATAAGCAGTTTTTTATGTCTTTAGAATCATTGGTGATATCTAACATTGCAGTATATATTCTGGTATTGCAGGGATGAAGATTAGCAGGGGCCCAGTAGCCCATGCCTCTTAAAATCAGTTTGGGTGCCTAAATGTTCAAACATTTTTGCTATTTATTACTATTAAAACTTCTTAACTTCATTTCTGAAGTGAGCTAGGCCCGTAACTCAAAATAGTTAAGCTTCATCTCTGTATTGTTTTTAGCTTACCTGACCGAAGGTCATGTGAGCTTATGGCATAGTGCAGCATGTGTATGTGCGTGCGTCGTTAACACACATTTTCGACTTCTGCTCTGAAACTATCAGACAGATTTCAATGAAACTTGGTAAGAAGTATATATGGGGCAGTGCAATTCAGATTTGTTCGTGGCGTTGCCCATACATGCCATATCTCACGCCGTGAGGCAAAACCTCACGGATTTTTGTTTTTTATTTTTTAAACTCCCGGTGTTAGATCGATTTCTCACGGGAAATTGCTATGCCTCCCTTTAGTTTTTTTTTTCAAAGAAGCTACGCCAATCAGTAGGGATGATTACTGAATAAACATGGTTTGAAGTGTCCAAAGTCGTGTGCAATGTACCGTAGATAATCCCCTAATCGGCAAGTGGACACGCGTTGTCACCTTCATGGTGTACTTGGTCATTTAATTTAAGATACACACGTATAGATTTATCATTTGTGATAGATAAATAAACAATTACACAAATATTGTTCTTTCTCTGTAAAAATTCCAATCACATATCCGGCACCAGAGGAAGAGAGAAACTATCTTTTCTGAACAGGGAATTTTTTGGATGGAAAACGATGTGAATAGCATAAGACAGGTGGAAATAATTTACCTTTTTATGTATTCTTTATTTAAATGACAGCTGTATAACGCAATTAAAATCATGATCTCTTTATTTTTCTTCTAAATATACCCGAATTTCATGGAAAAAGCTGTATGAAGTTACACCAAAAGTCATGCTGTAGCATCCATGTTTTAACTCTTAACCCGATAAAATAGTCATTAACCAACATGTATAAAGTATATCAAGGAGAATAATCATGTTTTTTACAGAAACATAGGCGTAGGAGCAGGGGGGGGGGGCAGCGGGGGCTGGGCCCCCCCAATGACAGAGAAGGGGGGCCAGGCCCCCGCAATATATTGTGTGAAATTTTGTATCATGCTAAAAAAAAAAAAAAAAAAAAAAAAAAAAAAACAAGAGCGTTAACAGGAAATGTCTATCTGGTAACCAATCAATTATCAATTTCATCATTATACTTGTAAAAGGGCGTCAAAATTTTCCGAGGTACTCCATATCCAGTGGCGGATTCAGCGGGGGGCGCAGGGTGAATACGCACCCCCTTTATGTCGCTAAAAATACATATTGTTCAGCTCAGATTGCACCAGAATGCAGGATTTTTGCGCCACTTTTTCAAAATTTTCCGGGGGAGCATGCCCCCGAACCCCCCTAGAAGGTTCGAGCCTTCAAATCTTACATTATACGCCCCCTTTTTAAAATTCTGGATCAGCCTCTGATATCCATCTCCAATGAGAGGGTGATTATGGAACTTGTGTCATACGGTTATTTTATATAATCTTGCCTTGATATCACAGTATTTTAAACCTATCAAAACGATGCACAATAGATTGAAAATGCGTCTAGACAGGACTTAGTTTTGAAAATTTTCAAAACCCGGACCCCCACCTATGCGAGGGGTTTATCACCCCTCTCATACTCTCCCGCCTCGTGCCATAGGCACGAGGTCGTACCTGCGGCACGACATATGACATAGCTTCGGTTTGGCCCCCCCCCAATATTAAAAACCCTCCTACGCCTATGAGAAAGTAAACAAATTAAACTAGAAGCACATGTTTGACAGTACTTTATGTTTGGTGATTGTTTGGATGAATAAAACTTTTCATTAATAAAATGATTATGGAAAGGAAACATCTGAAAGCAGGTATTTGTTGTGTAACTTATTTTTTTTTCAGATAAAAAATAAACACATTCTTTCATTGAACAGTTGAATAAAAAAAATGTACTAAACAATATAAGATCTTATTGTGTCCCATGGATTTTCTATTTAGTCTTACTTATAGCTTAATAATAAAAAGTCTTGAATATGTACTGTGGGTATCTAATGAATAAATTTTTTCATTGATAAAATGAAAAAAGAAAGAAAATTATTTGTAATAAAAATCTACTCTGGTGTTTTATCATTTAATGTTTTGACAAAATGCACATCTTTTAAATATTGTATATAATGTAATGAACACTAAATTATTTTTCATTAAAATTCAGACAAAAGATCAAAGTCTGAAAAAGACATCAAGCTGTGGCAAAATACAAAAGCATTTATAGTTGTCAAAAAACCTAAGAATACGCGAAAATTGTCTGCATTACAGGTTTACGTAAAACCTCCCTTATTTTTTTCAAAACTCCCTTAAAATTGCCACCAATCTCACAGTTTGCTCCCATAAAAATATGGCATGTATGGCGTTGCCATGGCTACCATATCTAGTTCAAGGTGACCTAGGAGTGCAAAAATCTTATAAAAATCTTCTTCTCCAAAACCAATGATTAGAGAAAAAATCTGATGTGATATTTGGCTTCTGTAGGGTCTTGAGCCTATATATTGTTCATACTGTGAAATTCGGACAAAAAACAGGTTACAAGTTTTTGCGTTTGATTTTGAAAAAAATCATAAAATAGCTTCAAATTGTTATAACTTGATTATTTGACCAGATAATGACATGGGGTTTTCAGTTTTGACATATTCTTGTTATTATCTTCAAAATAGGGTCAAGGTTAATTATGAAGTTCATGACGTAATTTTTTTACCTCTGATTTTAATTATTATCTGGAAAACTATAAACGCTTTGTATAGGGATGTATATTAGAATGTTGTAGATATTGATACAACGATCATTTTGATGTATAGAAAAAGGTCATGGGTTCAAAGGTCAAGGTCACATATGCAATACAAAACCGAAATGGTTAATTATCTCGAAAACTATAAACTTTTTGTATAGACATGTATATTAGAATATTGTTAGTATTGTTGTAACGATCATTTTGATATACAGATTAAGGTCATAGGTTCAAAGGTCAAGGTCACAGATGTGAAATATTACTGAAATGGTTAGTTATCTTGAAAACTATTAACGTTTTGTATAGACATGTATATTATAATGTTGTAGGTATTGATACAAGGATCATTTTGATGTATAGAAAAGGTCATGAGTTCAAAGGTCAAGGTCACAGATGCAAAACAATACTGAAATGGTTAATTATCTTGTAAACTAAAACTTTTTGTAATGACATGTTTATTAGAATATTGTTAGTATTGATGTAACAGTCATTTTGATATATAGATTAAGATCATGGATTTAAAGGTCAAGGTCACAGATGCAAAAGAATACTGAAATGATTAATTATCTTGAAAACTATTAACATTTTGTATAGATATGTATATTACAATGTTGTAGGTATTGATACAAGGATCAGTTTGATGTATAGAAAAAGGTCATAGTTTCATAGGTCAAGGTCACAGATGCAAAACAATACCAAAATGGTTAATTATCTTAAAACCTATAAACTTTTTGTATAGACATGTATATTAGAATATTGTTAGTATTGATGTAACAAACATTTTGATATATAGTTTAAGATCATGGGTTCAAAGGTCAAGGTCACAGATGCAAATGAATACTGAAATGGTTAATTATCTTGAAAACTATTAACATTTTGTATAAGCATGTATATTAGAATGTTATAGGTATTTTTACAACGATCATTTTGATGTATAGAAAAAGGTCATGGGTTCAAAGGTCAAGGTCACAGATGCAAAATAATATTGAAATTGTTAATTTTCTCAAAAATGATAAACATTTTATATAGGCATGTATATTAGACTATTAGGTATTGACACCACAACTATAAATTCTTTATATAGGCATATATATTAGACTGTTAGGTATTGGCATCACAATCATTTTGATATAATAATAAAGGCCATACATTCAAGGGTCAAGGTCACAGATACCAAAAAATGCCAAAATGGCCTAGTATTTTTACTTTTGTACTTTTGTTTTCACAGTTTAGCCTCAAAAGATTTTGACATTTGACAATCGATCTACCGTATTATTTATCAGGTGAGCGTATCAGGTCCAATGGGCCTCTTGTTAGGTTAATGTGCATGGTCATCTTTATTATGTTAATATACTAAATGTAACTGTCCCTTCAGAACCAGTCACCAAAATTACCATGAAATAACAAATCATACCAAACTTTTTTGAAAATGGCAGGTTTTTAGAAATTACAGAAAGGGTTGAAATTTAGATCAGCCATCAGTTTGAAACTTTTGAGATATTTGTCTTGCCTGTTACATGTACAGTCACAGGTAGACCAGATTTTACTGCATCTTTGATGGACTCTGTGTCAGCCACACATTTCTTTCTCCATCTACGAACTGTCTCAAAAGAAACCTTATCAGACCCATAAATGTCTCCTAATTAAGTAAAAAATCTTTATTACCGAATGATCAAGTTTTGTGCAAACATTTATATAAGCTCTATTTTCTTCAATATTCTCAACCTGTTTCCCAACCATTTTTAAAACGGTGGTCAAAGACTGGCTGTATTGAAATGACTATAATTTTAAAACTATGTGGGGTTGAAGACACATGTTTATACTTATGATATTAATTAAAGCTATTTAAGCGTATCAACATCAATGGTGCGAAGCGTTATCATGCTGTGGTACAATACACATTACATATATGTAACAACCCTGATATGTTATACATAATATACTAATCTTTATTTTATAGATCATCACAGATTTTAAACTACAGACTTTTTACAACATGTAAAATATTATGTGACAAGAAAGATGGACCTGGTCAAAATGATAAGTATGTCAAATATTTGCCTATTTTACAGTAAAACCTGTATTGGTGACTCCTTTATATAAAGACCACCTTTCTATAGAGTCCATACAGTTATACCTGTTATAGAAACCACCTCTATGTAGAGCCAATTGTTCTAAGGTTTTTATATTTCAACTAAAAAGAACCACCTGCTTATTAAGTCCATATTTCATATGTCTTGTAGGTGGTCATTATATACAGGGTTAACTGTAATTTCCTTCAACAAAATTAAACTAAGTAAAATAAATCTATCTCTCTCTCTCTCTTTCGTTTACTCTCTCTTTCTCTCTCTCTATCTTTCTTTCTTTCTTTCTTTCTCTCTTTCTTGCAATGCCAAACTAACTAAGTACAAATGTAGTATCAGTAATTTAGGATTTGGTTATTTAAAAAATCTTTTGTTTGTGAAATGAATTTTTAGCTCATCTGAGCCTATCTTCGTGCGTTGTGTGTCGTGTGTAAACTTTTCACATTTTAATCAACTGCTCCAAAACTAGAAAGCCAATTGGATGAAATTTGGCAGTAATGAAGTCCGATAGGGGCTTTCAGATTTGCACAAATGAAAGGATTATGTCCCCTTGGGGCCCCATAAAGGGTAAAATTGTCAAAATCTTTAAAAATCATCTCCTCTGAACTTACAAGAGATATAGCTTAGATATTTCATGTGAAACATACTTAAGACACCTAGTTTCAGATTTGCACAAATCGTAACTGTTGGGGCCAAAATGGGGAAATGGCAAGGTACTTAAGGGGGAAATCACTAAAATTAATGTATTTGTCAATATATCTTGATAACTATAAACTTTTTGTATAGGCATGTATATTAGAATATTGTAGGCATTTGCACAAAAATCATTTTGATATATGAATGAAGGTCAAAGGTTCAAAGGCCAAGGTCATAGATGCAAACCAATACTGAAATGGTTCATTATCTCAAAAACTATAAACTCTTTGTATAGTCATGTATTAGAATATTGTAGGTATTGGCCTAATGAAGATGTTTTAGCTGTTTATAAATAATATATTGTAGCTAGACTTTAGATATGTTATATATAGCATTCTTTTTTAATAATTATTATAATTTATTTGCAAAAATACTTTATTATTATTGGCCCTTACTGCTGAAAATTTGACATTCTCTTTTTTCAATGTCATTGACCATTGAACCCCTGCATAAGATATGTATTCAGCCTCAGGTGAGCGTTAAGGCCCATGGGCCTCTTGTTTTATTTATTTTGTTTATTTAGTTTCACAATTGTTCCTTAGCTAAAAGTTTAGCTAACTGAAATTTGGTAAATTTTGATACAAATACAGATAAAGTTATTTAATCTATCAAAGCCATACACATAAGTTTAGACTTTTTATGTGTATGTAAGTTTTTTAAAGTTTGATTTTTAGTTCCCCAGAAAATTGTCAAAATTTGATAAACTTAATCAAAATGGAAGTTA
The DNA here is from genome assembly GCA_021292105.1 of Anadara kagoshimensis. Lineage (NCBI taxonomy): Eukaryota > Metazoa > Mollusca > Bivalvia > Arcoida > Arcidae > Anadara > Anadara kagoshimensis. Next base: position 4,883,465 of record CM037865.1, read on the forward strand.
AGAAATAAATATAAACCTATACTAAGATTTTCCTAAATTTACTACATGTACAAAATTTAGATTAATCCCTAGAATGTAGATTGAATTTTGTACAATTGTATATATATATGTATATGTCTTGTATATGTAAAATCTGTTACCCCGCAAGTGAACCCAGTGGCCCTAACCCTGGCACTTGACCATCCCTATTTAGTGTCTGGGACAAATAAAACATACATTACAAAAAAAAAAAAAAAAAAAAAAAAAAAAAAAATTTCTTTACTTTAAATTTAGAAAATTTTGGTATTCTCTTTTGAAAATACTAATGAATATTTTTGACTAAATACAAATGTTTTAAGCTAAAGGTGATCTTCAAAATAACACAGGATATTCCTGATTATCTTAAAAAATCAACAAAATTATTAAGATTTGAAATTTTACCACATTTTAGTTAAGGATTTGCTGTGAAACTGGGACCTGGGGTTCTCTAAAAGGACTATCAAGAAAATTGAAAGAATATAAGAGAGAATTCTATGCTGTTTGTTACCATGCTCAGTAGTAGAGCATCTGCCTTGAGAGCAGGAGGTCAAGAGGTGGAGCCCTGGCTGGGTGATTTTACAATTTCAGATATTGCTTCCTCACCTAGCCCTCAGTATTAGACAGGCTGACCAATTAGCGAATTATCCGTTTTTTTTATGGATTTGTACCATAAAAACAGATAAGCGAACGGATAAAATGAAAATGTCAAATTAGACAGATTTTTCCCCATTTTGACTTTTTGTATGGAAATTGTACCAAAATCAAACACTTAACGATAAAAAGAACATAAATGGCAACCTAGCACACTAAAAATGTACAGATCTGGAAAAATAAATTTGATTGGTCAGCCTGTTAGGAAGACAGAGTATCAATTGGTTTACCTGGTATCTCTACAATGTGATTTCAGGGAAGTGATATGTTTGTCGGCCTCTTACCAACTCTGTAAGCTAGCACCTTAAAGTTGTCCTAATAGGGTACTAGTACAAGACAGACAAAAAAGGCAGTAAAAACACATGTGAATTTCATACATACAAGAACAAATTGTTACATAAATCTGTAGAAATTAAAAATCCTGATATTGTCCTAGATAGCTGAAAAATTGCTATGTGAGGTTATAACATTAACTACTCTGTAATGGTACTTTATCTTGGAGATTACAAGTCTGATAGACATTGTTTGTTTACACATTGTAGGAACCATTAACATATTATTACTATGTAGTAGTATGAAATCTTTATCTGTAACAGTTTTGAAAGTTTAAAAAAAAAATTCAATTATTTTGTCACCAGATTATGTTTTAGATTTGATTGTAAATGGATTTTCTTATAATTTCAGAGACAAATTTAAGATACTTGAAGACATAAGGTAAGTACTGTGTGTGCATGGGTCCGTCCCAGTTGGTTTCTGTACATTTACCAGGTAAAAGAAAACCGTACATCAGATTGAGCTGAAACTTGGTCAGTTGATTTGTTAGAATAGTGATTGGTATAGGATTGCTCGACAGCATAATCGTGCATCGAAGATGGCCACCGTTACTAAAAATAGACTTTTTCACTGAATTTATAGTTTCTGTGCATTCAAGAAAACTCTACATCAGATTGAGCTGAAACTTGGTCAGTTGATTTGTTATGATAGGTGTGGGATTGCTCAACAGCATAATCGTGCATCCAAGATGGCAGCCGTTTCTAAAAATCAACTTTTTCACCCAATTCATAGTTTCTGTGCATTTACAAGAACACTGTACATCCGATTGAGATGAAACTTGGTCAGTTGATTTGTTATAGTAGTGATGTACTGATTTTGTTGAAATTTTAAACATAGAAAATAAAACCCATTAAACATTTTTAACATGATTTTCTGTAAAATTTTATTTAGTTTGCAAAATATAGTGTATCTAAGATGGCCACTGTAACTATCAATAGAAAAACTGATAAATGACCATTACAGCCATATTTATGTACCAATTCCGTCAGAATTTTAAACAGAGGAAATAAAACTGGGGGTATTAAACATATGTAATAGGTTTTTGTACGGTGTTCACGACAATGAAAGCGTACATTGCTATCGCTTTCTGCCAAGATCGGGTTTCTTTACTATGAAATTGCTAGGTTTCCATAAATTTAAAATAATTAGTAGCCAAATTTCCAAAATTTGTGAAAATATAGTCCTTTTAAAAGTATTTTTCCACAAATTTGCCAAAATAGGTTACTTTTTGAAAGAATTCCTCAGAAATTAGTAGCCAATGGCGATTTTGGCTACCAGGAATGGAAACATATAATGGTATGAAATGAGTACGCATGGAAATAGTGCACCTGGTAAATGAATGTGAAAGAAATATATCTGTTTTACTGTGAGATATGTATTCTGAGACGGGTAATGCATTTGGCTACACATGCACATTTGGAATAAATTTTCAGAATATATTTTGGAATCTAGTAACATGTTGCGAAGGATGCATCCAATAATTTGTGCAATCTGGCGAACTGATCTCATAAATACAATAAAATGTAGTCCGGAAAGTTTGCGCCCTACAATGTAAAATCACAACTTTTTATGAAAAATACAACAATGGCAGGTGGATTTAACTAATTCTTTATGAAATCTACGGTAATTTGAATTTATTTTAAAGGGTATAATAAAGTATTTTGGTGTTGCGATATTCTGTCACATTTTAAAACTGATTTATTGATTACATTTCACTTCCGTGAAAGGGAATAAATCTTACAGTGCCATGTGCAAACTACAAATGTGGATTTTAAATACTTTACCGATTTGGAAGTAAAATTAACATGAAACAGGAATATTGTAAATGATAATCAGCGGTTTATTAAAAACCAAACTTAACAGCAAATTACCCAGTTACATACAAACGCTAGAATGAACCTCCTAAAGCAGCGGTCGGGTTTGCAAAAACTCTACTTTCTCTTTATCCAAAATGACAAACAAAGGGGGGGGGGGGGGATTTTCGGTTATATTCATAGTCCTACTCCAGCATCATTTGCAACTACGCCGTACAGCAGCACGATAGTGCTATGTTTCTGTTAAATTTTTAGTTTGCATAACATTTATGAAATATGCAAATATGGTGTATTTATAGCCTAATTCTTTAATTCTTTGTTGTGGTTTTGATGTATTAAATGGCCAAAACACCCCATTTATTTAACAACAGTGTTCCATAAAGCATATTTCACTTTGTATGGAATTCACTGATTTTCACCTTTGCAGGGGGATAGTGTTCTCTGAACACCTTGTTCATTATTATTTTATTAATGATTAACTTTAATTAAGCTTTGTGCAACTGGTGACAGGTGACACAACAAAGGTAGTGACGTTTCCTTTGCTAAACAGGCAACATTTAGAAATGAATATCGCCAGGCGGTTGGGAAGAGACCTTAATAGCCCGAACTGCAAAGGTAAAAATTTGTCACTGCACCTATTGTGACCTATGCAACAACCGATTCAATCATTTTATAATTTAAGTACAAGTATTTGCTCATTTGAGTTGTACATTGATGAAACTTTACCACCACCCCACTACCCCTACTAGATAGATTCATTATCCAGTTGTTGATTGTTTATTTTAAATTTTAGAAAGACAAAGCTAAAACAAAAAGCTGCTGCACGTGCACAATTGGACAAGATTAGTCAAGAACGAGCAGCCATGATGAAAAAGTAAGTTAACATTTCATGTATAAGGAAAAGTTCAACTGAAAGGGTTACAGGGTGGTTAGTATTTCTAAGACACCCTTATTACAGGGTAAGTATTTATAAAACACCCTTATAACAGGGTTAGTATTTATAAACACCCTAATTTTAGGGTAAGTATTTATAAAACACCCTTATTTCAGGGTTAGTATTTCTAAGACACCCTTTTTACAGGGTAAGTATTTATAAAACACCCTTTTTTCAGGGTTAGTATTTCTAAGACACCCTTTTTACAGGGTAAGTATTTATAAAACACCCTTATAACAGGGTTAGTATTTATAAAACACCCTTATTTCAGGGTTAGTATTTATAAGACACCCTTATTACAGGGTTAGTATTTATAAGACACCCTTATTTCAGGGTAAGTATTTCTAAGACACCCTTATAACAGGGTTAGTATCTATAATATACCCTTATAACAGGGTCAGTATTTGTAAGACACCCTTATTACAGGGTCAGTATTTATAAACACACTTATTACAGGGTTAGTATTTATAAGACACCTTATAACAGGGTTAGTATTTATAAGACACCCTTATTACAGGGTAAGTAGTATTATAAGACACCCTTATAACAGGGTTAGTATTTATAAGACACCCTTATTACAGGGTTAGTATTTAAAAACACCCTTATAACAGGGTTAGTATTTATAAGACACCTTTATTACAGGGTTAGTATTTATAAGACACCCTTATTACAGGGTTAGTATCTATAAGACACCCCTATTACAGGGTAAGTATTTATAAGACACCCTTATTTCAGGGTTAGTATTTCTAAGACACCCTTATAACAGGGTTAGTATTTATAAGATACCCTTATAACAGGGTCAGTATTTATAAGACACCCTTATTACAGGGTCAGTATTTATAAACACACTTATTACAGGGTTAGTATTTATAAGACACCCTTATAACAGGGTTAGTATTATAAGACACCCTTATTACAGGGTAAGTATTTATAAGACACCCTTATAACAGGGTTAGTATTTATAAGACACCCTTATTACAGGGTTAGTATTTATAAGACACCCTTATAACAGGGTTAGTGTTTATAAGACACCCTTATTACAGGGTCAGTATTTATAAGACACCCTTATTACAGGGTTAGTATTTATAAGACACCCTTATTACAGGTTTAGTATTTATAAGACACTCTTATTACAGGGTTAGTATTTATAAGACACCCTTATTACAGGGTTAGTATTTATAAGACACCCTTATAACAGGGTTAGTATTTATAAGACACCCTTATAACAGGGTCAGTATTATAAGACACCCTTATTACAGGGTTAGTATTTATAAGACACCCTTATAACAGGGTTAGTATTTATAAGACACCCTTATTACAGGGTCAGTATTTATAAACACACTTATTACAGGGTTAGTATTTATATAACACCCTTATTACAGGGTTAGTATTTATAAAACACCCTTATAACAGTGTTAGTATTTATAAGACACCCTTATAACAGGGTTAGTATTTATAAGACACCCTTATAACAGGGTAAGTATTTATAAGACACCCTTATAACAGGGTTAGTATTTATAAGACACCCTTATTACAGGGTTAGTATTTATAAGACACCCTTATAACAGGGTTAGTATTTATAAGACACCCTTATAACAGGGTTAGTATTTATGAAACACCCTTATAACAGGGTTAGTATTTATAAGACACCCTTATAACAGGGTTAGTATTTATAAGACACCCTTATAACAGGGTTAATATTTATAAGACGCCCTTATAACGGTTAGTATTTCTAAGACACCCTTATTACAGGGTTAGTATTTATAAGACACCCTTATAACAGGGTTAGTATTTATAAGACACCCTTATAACAGGGTTAGTATTTATAAAACACCCTTATAACAGGGTTAGTATTTATAAGACATCCTTATAACAGGGTTAGTATTTATAAGACACCCTTATTACAGGGTTAGTATTTATAAGACACCCTTATAACAGGGTTAGTATTTATAAGACACCCTTATAACAGGGTTAGTATTTATAAGACACCCTTATAACAGGGTTAGTATTTATAAGACACCTTATTACAGGGTTAGTATTTATAAAACACCCTTATAACAGGGTTAGTATTTATAAGACACCCTTATAACAGGGTTAGTATTTATAAAACACCCTTATTACAGGGTCAGTATTTATAAACACACTTATTACAGGGTTAGTATTTATAAGAGACACCCTTATAACAGGGTTAGTATTTATAAGACACCCTTATAACAGGATTAGTATTTATAAGACACCCTTATTACAGGGTTAGTATTTATAAGACACCCTTATTACATGGTTAGTATTTATAAGACACCCTTATTACAGTGTTAGTATTTATAAAACACCCTTATAACAGGGTTAGTATTTATAAGACACCCTTATTACAGGGTTAGTATTTATAAGACACCCTTATAACAGGGTTAGTATTTATAAGACACCCTTATAACAGGGCCAGTATTTATAAGACACCCTTATAACAGGGTTAGTATTTATAAGACACCCTTATAACAGGGTTAGTATTTATAAGACACCCTTATTACAGGGTCAGTATTTATAAACACACTTATTACAGGGTTAGTATTTATAAGACACCCTTATTACAGGGTTAGTATTTATAAAACACCCTTATAACAGTGTTAGTATTTATAAGACACCCTTATTACAGGGTTAGTATTTATAAGACACCCTTATAACAGGGTTAGTATTTATAAGACACCCTTATAACAGGGTTAGTATTTATAAGACACCCTTATAACGGTTAGTTTTTATAAGACACCCTTATTACAGGGTTAGTATTTATAAGACACCCTTATAACAGGGTTAGTATTTATAAGACACCCTTATAACAGGGTTAGTATTTATAAGACACCCTTATTACAGGGTTAGTATTTATAAGACACCCTTATAACAGGGTTAGTATTTATAAGACACCCTTATTACAGGGTTAGTATTTATAAGACACCCTTATAACAGGGTTAGTATTTATAAGACACCCTTATAACAGGGTTAGTATTTATAAGACACCCTTATAACAGGGTTAGTATTTATAAGACACCCTTATTACAGGGTTAGTATTTATAAAACACCCTTATAACAGGGTTAGTATTATAAGACACCCTTATAACAAGGTAGTATTTATAAGACACCCTTATTACAGGGTTAGTATTTATAAAACACCCTTATAACAGGGTTAGTATTTATAAGACACCCTTATAACAGGGCTAGTATTTATAAGACACCCTTATAACAGGGTTAGTATTTATAAGACACCCTTATAACAGGGTTAGTATTTATAAGACACCCTTATTACAGGGTTAGTATTTATAAGACACCCTTATAACAGGGTTAGTATTTATAAGACACCCTTATAACAGGATTAGTATTTATAAGACACCCTTATTACAGGGTTAGTATTTATAAGACACCCTTATTACAGGGTTAGTATTTATAAGACACCCTTATTACATGTTAGTATTTATAAAACACCCTTATAACAGGGTTAGTATTTATAAGACACCCTTATTACAGGGTTAGTATTATAAGACACCCTTATTACAGGGTTAGTATTTATAAAAACCCTTATAACAGTGTTAGTATTTATAAGACACCCTTATAACAGGATTAGTATTTATAAGACACCCTTATTACAGGGTTAGTATTTATAAGACACCCTTATTACAGGGTGAGTATTTATGTTTACCAACTTTCGATCTAGTTGAAGAAAAAGATTAATTTTGAGCTAGATTTAAGATTATAAGAAAAATGATGTAATAGGTCTAAAAACAAGGAATTTGTAAAACAAAACAAAAAAAATCATATTAGCTTAAAAGAGTCATTCTTAAAAATTGGCTAGAAACTCATATGACATTGAAAAATCTTAGCTTTTGTTCAATGAATCTATCAGTAGGAAACGCCAAAGCCGCTGGCGTAGGGATTCATTAAAATTTGTGAACTTGCAAAAATGAGATAAAATTGGGCAAAAAATGGCGAACCTTTGAACGGGGCAAAATCGGGAATTGTGTTCAATATATCATCGGATGTTATGACCAAAGTTATAACATAAAAAAATCAGAATATATGAAACTCGTTCACAACTACTTTTAACAATTCCGGTTACATTTTAATATCTTAATTCAGAGATAAAAACGAGTCACTGACTAAAATTCAAAAAATTGTTCTTCACAAGATTCCTTCCCATTTATCGCAACGCGCGTGCACCAGAATGATTTTTATATCAAAAGAAAGATCTTTTTGCAATGCACATTTTGATATATAATTCATCAAATAATTTTCTTTACACAAAAAGTGTCCAAGTTTTAAAGGTGAAAAAAATCGCCGTCAGTCCGGATTCTTGGGTACGGGTCGGGTCCTTTTTTCGTCTAATTTGACCTATAAATTTTGTAAGTACTGCTTCCTAGCTGTGTTCTATATTTAGTTGGGACACACAGAAGACGCAGAATGACATTTACGATTGAAATAAAGTAAGTTTCGGTTAAAATTATCATCTTTTTCGTCAGACTTCTTATAGAATTTGCCGGATTTTAGGGCCTACTTTCAGTCTCCATGTTAAACCTCGGCAATATGCCGCTTCGGCCGTTCATTTCACAAACTAAAAATCAATACGACAACCACATTCGCAAAATCTAAGTTGATTGACCACGTACGTTGTATTATAAGTGTTAGTTGAATTGTGGAACTAATGGCAATAGATAAATCCGTTTATTTAGGATATGCGATTTGGGCCCCAAAGGCTTTCAGAAGGCCCTTCACTTCTCAACTGTGGCAACCTTTGCCTTGTGAATTTCAGTCATTACAAGCTGATATTAACAATCTGATCACTGAATCATTAAAGTTGAGACTGAATTATTCTTCCATATTAAGCTGACAAAGAAAGAGTGCATTTTACTTTGAAAACATACTCTGTAGTCTGTACAAACACTAGCCTAACAGTAGCTTGGCCACTGTCACTTTTTCACTCTTGGTTGACCCCAACCCATGTTAAATTTCCTGCAGGTAAATGCAATAATATGATTTAACAAAGACTTTAATATAACCATTAAGGTTTTGCTTAAACTATTAATGCTGGATAAGCTTTTGTCAAGTAAACCAGCACTTAAAAGTGAAGATATATACTATATTTCAAAATTTAAATGTCTGGAAAATTTATATTGTCCCTGATTTAGTCAATTTAATTAAAATTTAAATTCTGATTTGCCAATAAACTATTTATGTTTAAATAACATGAAATTATAAATTTGTTAAATAATTAAGCAAGATTTTGGTGTAGTCTATTGTTTATATTTCAGATAGACTGAAATAATGTGCCTTTCATGGCCTAAAAAGGATTTCCTTCTAGCTAAATTATTAAATCTCAGTTCCAGGAGAAATTCCTGTGCTTTTTGAAGACAGTTACAGCACTCACATACAATACTGAGATATTGGCTAAAACTTCAAGGAACATAGCCATTTGAGTCATGCAAGTTGATTTAAATACATGTTCATTCACATATGTTTACTTGAGCTTTCACATATGCAGCTGAAAAGCTTACACTTGCAACATTCAAGTTCAATCAACCAGCAACAAACCATAAAAAGCACTGAAAAGTGAAAAACAAGAGGCAATGTCACTTAAATTGACAGTTTGAGACCACTGATTATAAAATTCCCAAAATCCATGTAAGATTAGAAGATTAGAAGTCAAGAACTAAGAAGTCAACAAACACCTATTCAACTTGTCACATTTCACAATGCCCAATTCCCTTTGTTTTAAGTTTGCAGATAAAAGTAGAATGTGCATTTGCATATGGTATTCAAACTAAAAAATGAGGAAAATAATTTCTAAACCCAAAACTGAAACAGTATATGACTGGCTAGTTAAATCTCAAATTTAAAATGCAACCAATAATAAATTAAATCTGTTTACTAAAATGCTACTTATGGATATATAGCCAGTTTTCAAAACCCATATGTTCAAATGGCATAGACTGCATACTCTATCATTGCTTCAAGACTGAAAGGGAGAAAGATCATATGCTTACCACATATCATAAAAATAATTAAACTTCCAAATTGAATAGATGAACCATAAAAACACCAAAAATTTCAAGGTAAAACAATCTTCTTTTTCTCCTCAGGTATTGTTTTTGAAAATTTTGCAAAGGGGTGGTGACACTGGTGTTGACTTTTGAAACAGCTCCATACATGTGCAATGTGTGTATAAATATATTTTACTGAAAAAATGGTCACACACCCAATATACACACATGGGCAGCCAATGCAATAAGACAACAGATGTACTTGTTTCAATTTTTCTATAGCTAAGTCTGTTTATGCCCATTTCTGCCTGCACATTTTAAATATGTTAATACTTGATTTTGGTTATGGCAAGCAAAAACAACATCATGTCATCCATCAAACCTGATATCTGGTATACAGTATAACCTTTGTATAAAAATCACCCAGGGGACTGAACAAAAGTGGTAGACTTTATATAGAGGGTAACCTTAAACATGTATTGTTGATACTGGTATACAAATGAGTGAAAATAATACCTCTAAAATACCTTTTTATAAATTTTGTTAAAATTGTTTTATTATTTTTTAAAAAAAATAATTATTTAGAATTAATTATAGAAAAAAAATGAAAAGTGCATTATAATCTTAATGGACAACATCTGATTACATGGTTAGAGTTGATCTTGACTAATGTCCTTGTTTCTTAAGAAGCAGGGTGTCACTAATTAAAACAAAAGGTATAGTAAACATACTACCACTAAATAACAAAGACTAGTTACAAATAATCCAATATTCTAAATAGGCTACAAGCATGTAATTTGCTTTATGCTAAGATAGTTATTATTATAATAACCCTTCTGATCTAATGACTTCAGTCATTGACATGAGAATAAGGACTTCACTTTGTTCCTCAATTTTTTTTACTTATTATATACATTTTGCAACATAAATCTATATATTAATTATATATTTCTAATCTTAATGCATTAAGAATATATGAATTACAATGTACTTGGTTAATTTTTTTGCTAAAATTATAAAAAAATTTAAAATAAAGTTGATTGAAAAAGTGGGCTTTATACACAAGTTGAGTAGTCATTCGGGACTGTAAAAGGTGGTCTTTATTCACATTAGACAGGTGGAATATATATGGAAGGTCATTATATAGTAAATTCCATTGGGGATACTTCATACTGGTTGCTATAGACAGGTGGTCTTTATAGCAGGTTATACTGTTTTGCAAAATTTATTTTAAAAATCATTTGTTTTATACTCTGAATTAGGATAGTGGTTATTTATTATAATATTAATGTGAACATTCAGTTTTACATATGTAAGTTATTTAAAGATTCAGTCTGTATGGTGGTAATATGACTCCTTGGAAATATACTGGTTGCATTGATTGTGAAGGTAACCTTATGACTTATGGTGTTTCAAAATGTGCTCTATTGAACATCTCTCTCTCTCCCCTCTCTCTCTCTCTCTCTCTCTCTCTCTCTCTCTCTCTCTCTCTCTCACACACACACACACACACACACACACACACAGAGGGAGAGAGAGTGCGAAAATGCAATAAAAGAGAGACAACTCTTGATAGCGTATGCATACAAGGTTTGACATGTAGTTAACCGATCAGTGTTTAGATTATATTACTTTGTCTGAGGATTTTTATTGAAAACTTGGTGATTTGAACATGTGACTTAATGATTCTTCAAACCGGTATCGCGTGAATATAATTTAAACACGTTGCAATGTCATTTCCAACTTCACATCCGTACACCGATCATCGCGGGGGCAGCCATATTTGTTTACATTGACAACCAAATGTACCATCCAGATTTTCGCTGTTTTAAGATATTTACACCTGATGCACCAAAAAGATTTTAGATTGAATTTAATTTTGGATGTGTTATTGTATGTTTTACAAAATATAGAGTGATAATTTTCTTTACACAAAAAGTGTCCAAGTTTTAAAGATTGACAAAAAATTTCTAGGGTTTCTGTTGCGACATCAGTTGGCGTCAAGAAATCGAATATTTTGTGTGAATAATAATGTTTTATATCAAATTTAAACCCAAATTCTAAAATATTGGTTATTCTGGCATATAATCCACTGGTGCACGGCGCTGAACTATATTTTTAATGTTTTTCGTTAGTTTAAACACGGGGGACTTTTTCGGCCATCAGACACTTGTCAAAAAGTAATCCCAATTTTCAAAACGGCAGAAGGATAAAAAATTGTAAAACCGAAACACAATTCTCGGAAAAAGCCGGGTTGGCGTTCCTACTGTATAGCTAAGACATGAAATAACATAATTACAAAACATGAGAGCTTACGGTGCTTTACTTTCAGTGAAAATCAAATCTGAAGAAAAATTTCGTTGCAAAAACTTCCATTCTGTTACCATTACAAAACCCATAAAAAAATTAAAAATTGTTTTTGTAAGTTTTAATTTTATGAATTAATTTGTTAGTGAATGTCACACTCTTCAAAGATAATACAAAATAATTGAAACAAATTTACAACTTGTTAGGGTGTAATAAGATCAAATCTTGAAATGTGCTAAAACAAAATTTTCAGAAGACACAAATATTAAATATATTAAGGTAGGTAAACATCTAGGAAAACTATATATAACATCTTAAATAAGGACAACCAATCTGTTTATTAACATAGATTTCAAATATGTTGTTCAGATTCTTAAGTTCTGTTTGTTTAGAATTATGGGCAGTAACAGGATGGAATCCATGGTTACAGGACTGAACATAGTAAAAGGGCGGAATATGTCACTTACATATCTTTCTAAAATGAATCATAATAACATTTGATATATAGATAAAAAGTACTCAAAAGTAGATATATCATCATTTGAAGTAATATTTGCTAATATTGACAAGTTATTCACATTAACGCAAAAATCTATTGCCAATTGGTTTGTATACCATTGTAAATGTAAAAAGTTTATGACACTTCACCTCAAGATATAAGTGAAATATACTTGACTGGTATGTAAAACCCCTCTCAAAGAATCTTATAATGTGAAGTGTCGCCAAATTTCTCTAGATATGGAATTGATATCCTGTACTCGATTTCACCTTCACCTCATCCACTAACTCATCCTTTACCTTGACCCCATCAACTACATCTACCTTGACCAATTCAACTATAACTATCTTCACCCAATCAATTACCTTATTCTTCACCCTAATAACTACATCTATTTTTATCCCATCAATTACTTCATGCATAGAAAGTAGTTGGTGTTCATAACTATAGACTTTTTTTGTTACTGACTTTTCCATCATGTCACTTTAAATAACATGCTCAAAATATTTAGAAAATGAATGTACTTTAAAAAGAAATGATGTTTATTTGTGGTTTACATTGAAGTCACAGTGTAAATAATACAGATTTTTATATTTCTAACAAGAACATTCCATCCTGTTACTATATCATTTCTGTTCTGTTACCAGATGTGATTCAGTAATGAACCACTAATGTCAAAATTTAATAACATTCATAACATGCAAAACTTATTTGGGTGGTTTTTGTGATATTAATCACACTTTCAATTTTTTATTTAGTTTGATGATATAAAAACAAATGGCCTATTAAGGATATTTATTCTGTTCTGTTACGTTCTATTTTCTCTGCTGTTACTGTATATGACATGCCCCGTAATAAATACAATGAGCAATCTATCATTGAGGTTTTTAAATATCTAAGTGCAAAATTAAACATAATATTAATCCCAATACAATCATAAACATTAAAGTCACTATGAAGTATGTATTTAAAAAAACATTAATTAAGCTTCCTTTCTGTTACTATCCAGGGTTAGTATTTATAAGACACCCTTATAACAGGGTTAGTATTTATAAGACACCCTTATAACAGGGTTAGTATTTATAAGACACCCTTATTACAGGGTTAGTATTTATTAAACACCCTTATAACAGGGTTAGTATTTATAAGACACCCTTATAACAGGGTTAGTATTTATAAAACACCCTTATAACAGGGTTAGTATTTATAAGACACCCTTATAACAGGGTTAGTATTTATAAGACACCCTTATAACAGGGTTAGTATTTATAAGACACCCTTATAACGGTTAGTTTTTATAAGACACCCTTATTACAGGGTTAGTATTTATAAGACACCCTTATAACAGGGTTAGTATTTATAAGACACCCTTATAACAGGGTTAGTATTTATAAGACACCCTTATTACAGGGTTAGTATTTATAAGACACCCTTATAACAGGGTTAGTATTTATAAGACACCCTTATTACAGGGTTAGTTTTATAAGACACCCTTATAACAGGGTTAGTATTTATAAGACACCCTTATAACAGGGTTAGTATTTATAAGACACCCTTATAACAGGGTTAGTATTTATAAGACACCCTTATTACAGGGTTAGTATTTATAAAACACCCTTATAACAGGGTTAGTATTTATAAGACACCCTTATAACAAGGTTAGTATTTATAAGACACCCTTATTACAGGGTTAGTATTTATAAAACACCCTTATAACAGGGTTAGTATTTATAAGACACCCTTATAACAGGGCTAGTATTTATAAGACACCCTTATAACAGGGTTAGTATTTATAAGACACCCTTATAACAGGGTTAGTATTTATAAGACACCCTTATTACAGGGTTAGTATTTATAAGACACCCTTATAACAGGGTTAGTATTTATAAGACACCCTTATAACAGGATTAGTATTTATAAGACACCCTTATTACAGGGTTAGTATTTATAAGACACCCTTATTACAGGGTTAGTATTTATAAGACACCCTTATTACAGGGTTAGTATTTATAAAACACCCTTATAACAGTGTTAGTATTTATAAGACACCCTTATAACAGGATTAGTATTTATAAGACACCCTTATTACAGGGTTAGTATTTATAAGACACCCTTATTACAGGGTTAGTATTTATGTTTACCAACTTTCGATCTAGTTGAAGAAAAAGATTAATTTGAGCTAGATTTTAAGATTATAAGAAAATGATGTAATAGGTCTAAAAACAAGGAATTTGTAAAACAAAACAAAAAAAATCAATATTAGCTTAAAAGAGTCATTCTTAAAAATTGGCTAGAAAACTCATATGACATTGAAAAATCTTAGCTTTTTCAATGAATCTATAGCTAAGACATGAAATAACATAATTACAAAACATGAGAGCTTACGGTGCTTTACTTTCAGTGAAAATCAAATCTGAAGAAAAATTTCGTTGCAAAAACTTCCATTCTGTTACCATTACAAAACCCATAAAAAAATTAAAAATTGTTTTGTAAGTTTTAATTTTATGAATTAATTTGTTAGTGAATGTCACACTCTTCAAAGATAATACAAAATAATTGAAACAAATTTACAACTTGTTAGGGTGTAATAAGATCAAATCTTGAAATGTGCTAAAACAAAATTTTCAGAAGACACAAATATTAAATATATTAAGGTAGGTAAACATCTAGGAAAACTATATATAACATCTTAAATAAGGACAACCAATCTGTTTATTAACATAGATTTCAAATATGTTGTTCAGATTCTTAAGTTCTGTTTGTTTAGAATTATGGGCAGTAACAGGATGGAATCCATGGTTACAGGACTGAACATAGTAAAAGGGCGGAATATGTCACTTACATATCTTTCTAAAATGAATCATAATAACATTTGATATATAGATAAAAAGTACTCAAAAGTAGATATATCATCATTTGAAGTAATATTTGCTAATATTGACAAGTTATTCACATTAACGCAAAAATCTATTGCCAATTGGTTTGTATACCATTGTAAATGTAAAAAGTTTATGACACTTCACCTCAAGATATAAGTGAAATATACTTGACTGGTATGTAAAACCCCTCTCAAAGAATCTTATAATGTGAAGTGTCGCCAAATTTCTCTAGATATGGAATTGATATCCTGTACTCGATTTCACCTTCACCTCATCCACTAACTCATCCTTTACCTTGACCCCATCAACTACATCTACTTGACCAATTCAACTATAACTATCTTTTTTCACCCAATCAATTACCTTATTCTTCACCCTAATAACTACATCTATTTTTATCCCATCAATTACTTCATGCATAGAAAGTAGTTGGTGTTCATAACTATAGACTTTTTTGTTACTGACTTTTCCATCATGTCACTTTAAATAACATGCTCAAAATATTTAGAAAATGAATGTACTTTAAAAAGAAATGATGTTTTTGTGGTTTACATTGAAGTCACAGTGTAAATAATACAGATTTTTATATTTCTAACAAGAACATTCCATCCTGTTACTATATCATTTCTGTTCTGTTACCAGATGTGATTCAGTAATGAACCACTAATGTCAAAATTTAATAATTCATAACATGCAAAACTTATTTGGGTGGTTTTTGTGATATTAATCACACTTTCAATTTTTTATTTAGTTTGATGATATAAAAACAAATGGCCTATTAAGGATATTTATTCTGTTCTGTTACGTTCTATTTTCTCTGCTGTTACTGTATATGACATGCCCCGTAATAAATACAATGAGCAATCTATCATTGAGGTTTTTAAATATCTAAGTGCAAAATTAAACATAATATTAATCCCAATACAATCATAAACATTAAAGTCACTATGAAGTATGTATTTAAAAAACATTAATTAAGCTTCCTTTCTGTTACTATCCAGGGTTAGTATTTATAAACACCCTTATAACAGGGTTAGTATTTATAAGACACCCTTATAACAGGGTTAGTATTTATAAGACACCCTTATTACAGGGTTAGTATTTATTAAACACCCTTATAACAGGGTTAGTATTTATAAGACACCCTTATAAGGGTTAGTATTTATAAAACACCCTTATAACAGGGTTAGTATTTATAAGACACCCTTATAACAGGGTTAGTATTTATAAGACACCCTTATAACAGGGTTAGTATTTATAAGACACCCTTATAACAGGGTTAGTATTTATAAGACACCCTTATACAGGGTTAGTATTTATAAGACACCCTTATACAGGGTTAGTATTTATAAAACACCCTTATAACAGGGTTAGTATTTATAAGACACCCTTATTACAGGGTTAGTATTTATAAGACACCCTTATAACAGGGTTAGTATTTATAAGACACCCTTATACAGGGTTAGTATTTATAAGACACCCTTATAACAGGGTTAGTATTTATAAGACACCCTTATTACAGGGTAGTATTTATAAACACCCTTATAACAGGGTTAGTATTTATAAGACACCCTTATACAAGGGTTAGTATTTATAAGACACCCTTATACAGGGTTAGTATTTATAAAACACCCTTATAACAGGGTTAGTATTTATAAGACACCCTTATAACAGGGCTAGTATTTATAAGACACCCTTATAACAGGGTTAGTATTTATAAGACACCCTTATAACAGGGTTAGTATTTATAAGACACCCTTATTACAGGGTTAGTATTTATAAGACACCCTTATAACAGGGTTAGTATTTATAAGACACCCTTATTACAGGGTTAGTATTATAAGACACCCTTATACAGGGTTAGTATTTATAAGACACCCTTATTACAGGGTTAGTATTTATAAGACACCCTTATTACAGGGTTAGTATTTATAAAACACCCTTATAACAGTGTTAGTATTTATAAGACACCCTTATAACAGGATTAGTATTTATAAGACACCCTTATTACAGGGTTAGTATTTATAAGACACCCTTATTACAGGGTTAGTATTTATGTTTACCAACTTTCGATCTAGTTGAAGAAAAAGATTAATTTTGAGCTAGATTTTAAGATTATAAGAAAATGATGTAATAGGTCTAAAAACAAGGAATTTGTAAAACAAAACAAAAAAAATCAATATTAGCTTAAAAGAGTCATTCTTAAAAATTGGCTAGAAAACTCATATGACATTGAAAAATCTTAGCTTTTGTTCAATGAATCTATAGCTAAGACATGAAATAACATAATTACAAAACATGAGAGCTTACGGTGCTTTACTTTCAGTGAAAATCAAATCTGAAGAAAAATTTCATTGCAAAAACTTCCATTCTGTTACCATTACAAAACCCATAAAAAAATTAAAAATTGTTTTTGTAAGTTTTAATTTTATGAATTAATTTGTTAGTGAATGTCACACTCTTCAAAGATAATACAAAATAATTGAAACAAATTTACAACTTGTTAGGGTGTAATAAGATCAAATCTTGAAATGTGCTAAAACAAAATTTTCAGAAGACACAAATATTAAATATATTAAGGTAGGTAAATCTAGGAAAACTATATATAACATCTTAAATAAGGACAACCAATCTGTTTATTAACATAGATTTCAAATATGTTGTTCAGATTCTTAAGTTCTGTTTGTTTAGAATTATGGGCAGTAACAGGATGGAATCCATGGTTACAGGACTGAACATAGTAAAAGGGCGGAATATGTCACTTACATATCTTTCTAAAATGAATCATAATAACATTTGATATATAGATAAAAAGTACTCAAAAGTAGATATATCATCATTTGAAGTAATATTTGCTGATATTGACAAGTTATTCACATTAACGCAAAAATCTATTGCCAATTGGTTTGTATACCATTGTAAATGTAAAAAGTTTATGACACTTCACCTCAAGATATAAGTGAAATATACTTGACTGGTATGTAAAACCCCTCTCAAAGAATCTTATAATGTGAAGTGTCGCCAAATTTCTCTAGATATGGAATTGATATCCTGTACTCGATTTCACCTTCACCTCATCCACTAACTCATCCTTTACCTTGACCCCATCAACTACATCTACCTTGACCAATTCAACTATAACTATCTTCACCCAATCAATTACCTTATTCTTCACCCTAATAACTACATCTATTTTTATCCCATCAATTACTTCATGCATAGAAAGTAGTTGGTGTTCATAACTATAGACTTTTTTTGTTACTGACTTTTCCATCATGTCACTTTAAATAACATGCTCAAAATATTTAGAAAATGAATGTACTTTAAAAAGAAATGATGTTTATTTGTGGTTTACATTGAAGTCACAGTGTAAATAATACAGATTTTTATATTTCTAACAAGAACATTCCATCCTGTTACTATATCATTTCTGTTCTGTTACCAGATGTGATTCAGTAATGAACCACTAATGTCAAAATTTAATAACATTCATAACATGCAAAACTTATTTGGGTGGTTTTTGTGATATTAATCACTTTCAATTTTTTATTTAGTTTGATGATATAAAAACAAATGGCCTATTAAGGATATTTATTCTGTTCTGTTACGTTCTATTTTCTCTGCTGTTACTGTATATGACATGCCCCGTAATAAATACAATGCAATCTATCATTGAGGTTTTTAAATATCTAAGTGCAAAATTAAACATAATATTAATCCCAATACAATCATAAACATTAAAGTCACTATGAAGTATGTATTTAAAAAAACATTAATTAAGCTTCCTTTCTGTTACTATCCATTTGCTCCATCCTGTTACTGGGCTAGTTTAAAAGAACTATAGTTATGAAATGTACGTTATATCAGACAAAATTGTTAATTGTTATTATTTCAAATAATTTTGAACTTAAATCCATCTGTTTTATTTCTTATAAAGTCTAAAAGACAGAGTTATTTTACTTTTTATAGATATTTTTCTTTGCTGTTACATTTCTGTTCTCTTCTGTTACTAAAATGAAAGTAACATGACAGAAAGAAACAGCAGAGAAATATTGGTACATAATTTATGATTTCAATAATAACTGCTCCACATAATGAAGTTTTCTTATGGGGAAATTAAAATGTAACCATTAGCCATATCTGACAGTAAAACATAATTCAAATACTTTAATATTTACTATAAAATTGTGGTAACAGTATGGATATAAATAAAATATACTATAGTATTCAAACTTACCATTTACGTCTGTATTTTTTAATGTGATGATTAAGCCACACCATGTTTTTTTCATTGATAGATAGGAAGTAGTGTTACAAGATAGCAGTAGCAGCATTATTAATAAGTCAAAGGAGCTTCCATTATCTCATATTATTTATAATGGTGACAGCAAGGAACAAAATTTGTGGACTCAAATAAAAACATATATTTTTTTATATAAACATTCAAAATAAGATTATTTGTTATGTAATATACTTCAGTCAATCATTTATTTACACTTAAGATACATTTTTATAGTACTTATTCCATTATTTGTTTATCTGCTAATGTTACAAATAATGTACCCCTAAAGCTGGGACAGAATGAAAAAGGGGGTATCTGATATAGAAACATTTCTTATATTCAAATTTACCGGGTTTTTAAACCAAACTAAACCAATGAACATTTAGCATGACATCATATACCACTAGTAATATGGTAAAATAAATGTTTTATAGTATATTTTGTACTAAAACTGACCAGGGACTCAAATTTAGCCATTTTTTGAGAATGACTCAAAACAAAGTTGTATAAAACAAGACAATGAACAAAATAAGTAAAAGTTAAAAATCACAGGCTACTCTCCAGTCTTTTTTTGGAATGGAGAATTGAAAACAATAAATCTCCAATACTACTAGAACCATGTTTATAAAAAACAAACTTCCAAAATAATATAAACAAGAAATAAATTGAAACAAAATTATATCAGATGCCTCAATGGTCATGGGAAAATTTGAAATTTAATTACTGTCTGTTTACTCTGTTGCAGAGACAGGAACAACACTAATATTTCAAAGATTTGAATGGCACAGTTAAAAAAAATCATTTACAGTAATTATTTACTTACATGAGCCGAGTCGTTGGTAATAATCCTAATTTCGATCTAATCTATGCATTATAACTCCTTTAATACACCAAAACATATTTTGGATGGGTGTTTACAATGGTAAAAATTTTGACAAAAAAGAATCTAGTATTTACTTAGGTTCGTAAGGTGTACAATGAAGGGTATCGCAAAGGTCAGGTTGAGTTTAAAAATTTGAATTTACGTAATTTTTTTCAAAAGTTTGTAAATGCAGAAAGGTAGTCAATTATTTGGCCATGACTACATAGCATAAAGAACCCCACAATTTTTTATAAAAAGATTTATCATTGTAAACACCCACCCATGTTATATTTTTCACATAAAATGAAATATAAAGCAAGGATGAGCCGAAACAGGGCAAGGATGAGCCGAAACAAGAATTTTTTAGTAACGACTCAGTTCATGTAAGTAAAAGAATCATTGATTTGTACCTGTCAAATTGAAATCTATAAATATTTTGCGATCTTGCTTTCTCGGAAATAGGCTAAGTAAACAGTAATCAAAATGAATTCTTACCAGTCCATACCCAAATCACTATTGAAAAATAAAACAATTAGGGTAAAACTTTTGAAAACTAATTTAGTTAATCTAATAATTACGAATTATAAATCCACTGAGGGAATCAATCAATATCTGTCATTATCCAGACAATACTTCCTCACTTTGAATTAATATTACCTGTCACAACTAATTTTTAGCTCACCTGAGCCATAAGCTCAGATGAGCTATTGCTATCTATCTTCGTCTGTCATCCGTCGTGCATTGTGTGTAAACTTTTCACATTTTAATCAACTCCTCCAAAACTGCCAAGCAAAATTGAATGATATTTGGCAGTAATGATGTCTGGGTGAGGGGCTTTCAGATTTGCACAAATAAAAGGGTTATGTCCCCTTGGGGCCCCATAAAGGGGAAAATTGTGAAAATCTCTAAAAATCATCTCCTCTGAACTTACAAGAGATATAGCTTAGATATTTCATGTGAAACATACTTAGGGCACTTAGTTTCAGATTTGCACAAATCTTAACTGTGGCGGCAAAAATGGGGAATTGGCAAGGTACTCAAGTGGAACATTGCTAAAATTAATGTATTGTCATTATATCTTGAAAACTATAATCTTCTTGTACAGGCATGTATATTAAAATATTGTAGGCATTTGCACAACAATCATTTGATATATGAATGAAGGTCATAGGTTCAAAGGTCAAGGTCATAGATGCAAACAATACTGAAATGGTTAATTATCTCAAAAACTATAAATTTTTTGTATAGGCATGTATATTGGATTATTGTTTGTATTGGCCTAATATGAATGAAGGTCATAGATACAAAGGTCAAGGTCATAGACATGAATTAACAAATGTTATTTACCTCAAAAACTATAAGCTTTTTGTTTAGGCATGTATAAAAGAATAATGTAGGCATTTGCACAAAGATCATTTTGATATATGAATGAAGGTCATAGGTTCAAAGGTCAAAGTCATAGAGAAATGGTTAATTATCTCAAAAACTATAAACTTTTTGTATAGGCATGTATATTGGAATATTGTAGGTATTGGCCTAATGATCATTTTGATATATGAATAAAGGTCATAGATTCAAATGACAACCCAATTTTAGCACATCCAATGGGAGGTATTTGCTGACATGTCATACCACACACACTATAAGGAAATCCTAATGTATTTAATTGGACCTGTAATTTTACCATGCAGTTATCTTCCCTGTCACAAAAAGAGGTAATGGAGGCCGTGGTGGCCTAATGGATAAGACACCAGTCTACAAATCCAGGGTCTACGAGTACCACTCAGACCACATGTGGGAAAGTGAATTTTCCTTACCGTTAGCCTTTAGGTTTACCTGGTGTCAGTATAATGTGACTGGGTAGTGATACACTTATCTGCGGCGTACTGACTCGGTGAGCTAGCACCTTAAACTGCCCTGTGTTTGCACTTGTACAAGGCAGACCATAAAACACACTCACACTTCACATGCTCACACAAACTTGTTTGTAGATTAATCCATAGAGATTAATAAAGTAGTTCTCATCGCAAATAGCTGAAAAATTGCTTATGTGATGTTAAACAACATTCAACATCAACATCAACAAAAATAGGTATTGAGTTAATTATGTAATGAGACCAAAAACAGAATTATAATCCTTGCCACAATGTAAGGTAGGTAAGTTAAATAAGTTATCTCCCTTTTAATAAAATAGTTTAGAGACAACATACAATTTGATATGATATTTACTTGAAACTTTTATTTTCATTTTAGAAAAGCAATGAACCAAAATTTAAAAGACGCTACCAAAGCCATAGGAAATGTTGTACCCGAAATAGAAAGGGAACTTATGAATCGTATTCGAATGCATCAAGAGAGGATGAATAGTATGCCAAAGCATGTGGCTGAAATTAGGCAAACACAATCTCCTGAATTTGCTGATTCATTTACGTATGATATATTTCAATATAATGGCCAGACTGACCGACAGACACTGACTTTGGTATGGAAAGTTCCATTCTGGTTAACATTTGTCTCAATTTTGATAAAAAAAAATCCATTCATAGACATAGAAGATAAAGAGTCGACACGATATTACTCCATAACATCCATGTCTATGAATGGATTTTCGTCAAAATTGACACAAATGACTATATTTTGCATACCAAATTTAGTGACTGTTTTTCCATCCGTCTGGCCGTCTGTCCCAATATTGTGTCTACTTGTCTACTCCATATTTTTCATGGCTATGGATGGATTTTCATCAAACTTAGCACAAAAGTAAACTAACATGAGAATATTTGTCACAAAGGTGCTTAGGTCAAAAATCACAAAGTGAAATCTTTGAAATGACAGCTGGACAATGTTTAGGACAAGAAGTATTTGTCTTTCAAGAAACTGCTGTATTTGTACAAAACTAGGATTGATATCTCAGATCATGAATTTATATAGGGTCCTTAACCTTAAGTATGTTATATCTTATAAGTGTACAATAGCTAGAGATGTTTTATCCTTTTGACAAGAAGCTGGGGGACCCATTATTGGGAAAATATTAAGGGGGCTCCTTAAAGTTGTTTTAATTTAAAACAAATCAAAAATGTACAATAGCTAAATCTCAAGTATTTGAGTTTTAGAAGTAGTAATTCATTTGTAATAATCAAATAATGGTAAGTTTTGGACATGTTCTCTGGGGAGAGTGAGGCTCATCACTTGTTCCATTTGACAACTATTGGAAAATTTTCTGGTTCAAGGTAATAAATATTATTGGTCAGTGACTGGGAACCAGTTGATTTTTTTACCTCTGATTTGATGTTAATTGCAGTCCTTATACACTTTATTTCAGAAACATATTAAAGAATATGAAGCAGATAGAAACAAAAAGTGAGTCTAATTTCTCTAAACTCATGAATACACACTGTGTGTGTGTGTGTGTGTGTGTGTGTGTGTGTGTGTGTGTAAAACATGTTACATATAATATTTAGACAAAGAAACAACTCTTCCTCAAAACATGCATCATTTATATTGGGTTATTCATCAACCACAAGTTCTATAAAAGTACATGTTGTCTATTTAGGATTACCCGGTAATTTTAGATTCGCTAGTTTTGAATTGTGGTTCATTACTTGATGAACCAGGAAATAATTCCAATCATTTCTTGTATTTACAATATTTTGTAAGAATTACTGTGAAATTTAATTCACAATTTTGGAAAAAATAAATACATGTACTCTTTTCATGATCTGAAATTCTGTTTATTGTCATTAAATCCAGTACCAGGAGAATCGATCTACTTAACCTACAGACTTACCAATTTTTTACCCATAAAAAAACCCCAAAAAAGTGTGTGGTGAATTCAATGTTAAACATACTTTACTAAACATTATTTAAAACAGTTTCTACATAATGAAAAAATTAATTACCATAAAAATGCAATAATTGTGATAATGAGTCCTAAATC
Organism: Anadara kagoshimensis; assembly: GCA_021292105.1. NCBI lineage: Eukaryota > Metazoa > Mollusca > Bivalvia > Arcoida > Arcidae > Anadara > Anadara kagoshimensis. The sequence continues at coordinate 4,908,001 of CM037865.1, forward strand.
ATTTACATTTTGATGTCATAGAAAACGTTGTCATGTGTCATTTTGTACTACGACTTGAAAAGACATAGCATTTTCTATCATTCACTCACATGACATTATAATGTAAAGAAATTAAAGTCATTGATCAATGAGCTAAATTTTCTAAACATTCATTGTAGGCTATTGGGTGAGTAAATATGTTACAGGAAAGAGAAAAAATGCAGGGTCGGACTGGGGATCCCCCCCTCCCCCGCACTATAGGCAAGTGCTCTACCACTGAGCCACCCAGACCGCTTGTTTTAGGATGTAATTATTATTTAAATAAAGATTTATAAACCCTGAGTTTGTACCTATGTTTTACAATACAACTAGTTTTAAGCTCGACTAGGTATAGATAAGTTTATGGCATGGTGACCTGTGAATCTATTTAATCTTTTGTCTTTGACATGTCCTGTAAATCCCTGATGTATTTACATTTGTGATGTTTTGTTGTATTAAACTCTGTTGGAGAGCAAATGTAGTTAATTATAGAGTTTGAGTATAATTTGAGTATAAATGCTAAAATGATGTCACTCATTTTTTCCTTTGCATTTATGAAGTCATTGACTGGCTGTTCCAGCGATTGGAAATGTATGTCGTACATGGCAGTGTTTTAAATATATATAAAAATTCAAAAACCAATAAGATTATTAAAACATGTGAAATGTAAATATAACCAATGAATTGTCCATAAATTCCATTACAAAGGGAGCTGATGATAACACTCCAACTGATTCAGTTTTCCATTGTTGTACATGGCATTGTTTTAGATATATTTCAGGATTCAGATAGCAAAATAAGCACTATAAACTCCATTTCTAGACAGATCAATTGTTTAATAGTCATAACAGACTTATGTATTGACTGCTTTTGTTGAAATTCAATACATAAAAAGTAAATGTATAGCCATTTAACATTTCACCCTAATTGTCCATTGTCCCAATTTTTGCAAATAATGTGTTATTTTAAGCAGATGACTTAGAAATTCTTTTCTGAAATCAATAATTTGAATAAATTCAAATTTAGAAAGGAAGATCTTTGGTTGATGCAAATTAGAAAGTTTGTCCAGCATGGCCATCCTACATCCAAGATGACTGCCATTACTTTGAATAAAAACCATTTAGAGTCATAACAGATTTTTAAATGGACAGATTCAGTTCAAATATCATACATAACAGATCAGAAAGAATAAGATATTTTATTGACACTGTGTTATTTTAAGCTGGTTCTTTTCAAATAATCTAGTCTGAAAAGAACTAAATTTGGTATTGAGGATCCTTTGTTATTGCAAATTTAAAATGGTATCCAACATGGCCATCAAAAATCCATATGCATATTAGCTAAGCTGTTCTTCTGACAAGTTTGGTCAAATAATCAATTAATTCTATCTTTTTTTTCTAGCACCAACGGAAGGAGAAAAGTAAGTTGCATTATATACTGTAAAATTTCAGGATTTAATCAAGTAAAACAATAAAACCTCCTTTTTTTATCCTTCACTTATCCATTTAGACCATTGTTTTATGTCTGTTTACCCAAAACAGACTTTTATAAAAACCAAGTCCACATGCTGTCATTGCATATAGCCTTTTCTGTATATAAAGTTACAATCCACACAATAAATACATATTTTTCATCCCCTTACCTCTTGAATTATTACATAAATGTGTAATTGTCATCTCCTTACTTCTTGAATTATTACATAAATGTGTAATTGTCATCCCCTTACCTCTTGAATTATTACATAAATGTGTAATTGTCATCCCCTTACCTCATGAATTATTACATAAATGTGTAATTGTCATCTCCTTACCTCATGAATTTTACAAAAATGTGTAATTGTCATCCCCTTACCTCTTGAATTATTACATAAATGTGTAATTGTCATCCCGTAACCTCTTGAATTATTACATAAATGTGTAATTGTCATCCCCTTACCTCATGAATTATTACATAAATGTGTAATTGTCATCCCCTTACCTCATCAATTATTACATAAATGTGTAATTGTCATCCCCTTACCTCTTGAATTATTACATAAATGTGTAATTGTCATCCCCTTACCTCTTGAATTATTACATAAATGTGTAATTGTCATCAACTTACCTCATGAATTTTTACATAAATGTGTAATTGTCATCCCCTTACCTCATGAATTTTTACATAAATGTGTAATTGTCATCCCCTTACCTCATGAATTATTACATAAATGTGTAATTATCATCCCCTTACCTCATGAATTATTACATAAATGTGTAATTGTCATCCCCTTACCTCATGAATTATTACATTAATGTGTAATTGTCATCCCCTTACCTCATGAATTATTACATTAATGTGTAATTGTCATCCCCTTACCTCATGAATTTTTACATAAATGTGTAATTGTCATCCCCTTACCTCATGAATTTTTACATAAATGTGTAATTGTCATCACCTTACCTCTTGAATTATTACATAAATGTGTAATTGTCATCACCTTACCTCTTGAATTATTATTACATAAATATGTAATTGTCATCCCCTTACCTCATGAATTATTACATAAATGTGTAATTGTCATCACCTTACCTCTTGAATTATTATTACATAAATATGTAATTGTCATCCCCTTACCTCATGAATTATTACATAAATGTGTAATTGTCATCCCCTTACCTCATGAATTTTTACATAAATGTGTAATTGTCATCACCTTACCTCTTGAATTATTGCATAAATGTGTAATTGTCATCACCTTACCTCTTGAATTATTATTACATAAATATGTAATTGTCATCCCCTTACCTCATGAATTATTACATAAATGTGTAATTGTCATCCCTTACCTCATGAATTATTACATAAACGTGTAATTGTCATCCCCTTACCTCATGAATTATTACATAAATGTGTAATTATCATCCCCTTACCTCATGAATTATTACATAAATGTGTAATTGTCATCCCCTTACCTCATGAATTATTACATTAATGTGTAATTGTCACCCCCTTACCTCATGAATTATTACATAAATGTGTAATTGTCATCCCCTTACCTCATAAATTATTACATAATGTGTAATTGTCATCACCTTACCTCATGAATTATTACATTAATGTGTAATTGTCATCCCCTTACCTCATAAATTATTACATTAATGTGTAATTGTCATCACCTTACCTCATGAATTATTACATAAATGTGTAATTGTCATCACCTTACCTCATGAATTATTACATTAATGTGTAATTGTCATCACCTTACCTCATGAATTATTACATTAATGTGTAATTGTCATCACCTTACCTCATGAATTATTACATTAATGTGTAATTGTCATCACCTTACCTCATGAATTATTACATTAATGTGTAATTGTCATCCCCTTACCTCATAAATTATTACATAAATGTGTAATTGTCATCACCTTACCTCTTGAATTATTACATAAATGTGTAATTGTCATCACCTTACCTCTTGAATTATTATTACATAAATATGTAATTGTCATCCCCTTACCTCATGAATTATTACATAAATGTGTAATTGTCATCCCCTTACCTCATAAATTATTATATTAATGTGTAATTGTCATCCCCTTACCTCATGAATTATTACATAAATGTGTAATTGTCATCCCCTTACCTCATGAATTATTACATTAATGTGTAATTGTCATCACCTTACCTCATAAATTATTATATTAATGTGTAATTGTCATCACCTTACCTCTTGAATTATTACATAAATGTGTAATTGTCATCCCTTACCTCATAAATTATTATATTAATGTGTAATTGTCATCACCTTACCTCTTGAATTATTATTACATAAATATGTAATTGTCATCACCTTACCTCATGAATTATTACATTAATGTGTAATTGTCATCCCCTTACCTCATAAATTATTATATTAATGTGTAATTGTCATCACCTTACCTCTTGAATTATTACATAAATGTGTAATTGTCATCCCCTTACCTCATAAATTATTATATTAATGTGTAATTGTCATCACCTTACCTCTTGAATTATTACATTAATGTGTAATTGTCATCCCCTTACCTCATGAATTATTACATAAATGTGTAATTGTCATCCCCTTACCTCATGAATTATTACATAAATGTGTAATTGTCATCCCCTTACCTCATAAATTATTATATTAATGTGTAATTGTCATCACCTTACCTCTTGAATTATTACATAAATGTGTAATTGTCATCACCTTACCTCTTGAATTATTATTACATAAATATGTAATTGTCATCCCCTTACCTCATGAATTATTATATTAATGTGTAATTGTCATCACCTTACCTCTTGAATTATTACATAAATGTGTAATTGTCATCCCCTTACCTCATGAATTATTATATTAATGTGTAATTGTCATCACCTTACCTCTTGAATTATTATTACATAAATATGTAATTGTCATCACCTTACCTCATAAATTATTATATTAATGTGTAATTGTCATCACCTTACCTCTTGAATTATTACATAAATGTGTAATTGTCATCCCCTTACCTCATAAATTATTATATTAATGTGTAATTGTCATCCCCTTACCTCATGAATTATTACATAAATGTGTAATTGTCATCCCCTTACCTCATGAATTATTACATAATTGTGTAATTGTCATCCCCTTACCTCATAAATTATTATATTAATGTGTAATTGTCATCACCTTACCTCTTGAATTATTACATAAATGTGTAATTGTCATCCCCTTACCTCATGAATTATTACATAAATGTGTAATTGTCATCACCTTACCTCTTGAATTATTACATAAATGTGTAATTGTCATCCCCTTACCTCATGAATTATTACATAATTGTGTAATTGTCATCCCCATTACCTCATGAATTATTATATTAATGTGTAATTGTCATCACCTTACCTCTTGAATTATTACATAAATGTGTAATTGTCATCACCTTACCTCATGAATTATTACATAATTGTGTAATTGTCATCCCCATTACCTCATGAATTATTATATTAATGTGTAATTGTCATCACCTTACCTCTTGAATTATTACATTAATGTGTAATTGTCATCCCCTTACCTCATGAATTATTACATAAATGTGTAATTGTCATCCCCTTACCTCATGAATTATTACATAAATGTGTAATTGTCATCCCCTTACCTCATAAATTATTATATTAATGTGTAATTGTCATCACCTTACCTCTTGAATTATTACATAAATGTGTAATTGTCATCACCTTACCTCTTGAATTATTATTACATAAATATGTAATTGTCATCCCCTTACCTCATGGATTATTATTACATAAATGTGTAATTGTCATCACCTTACCTCATGAATTATTACATAAATATGTAATTGTCATCCCCTTACCTCATGGATTATTATTACATAAATGTGCAATTGCCATTCCCTTACCTCATGAATTACTATATGAATGTGTAATTGTCATCCCCATTACCTCATGAATTATTACATAAATGTGTAATTGTTATCCAGTTACCTCATGAATTAAATAAATTTGACCCTTCTGATTTTATTTTTTATCTCAAAAACTATAAACTTTTTGCATAGGCATGTGTATTAAAATATTGTTGGCATTGATGTAACAATCATTTTGATATATAGATTATGGGTCAAAGTCACAGATACAAAGAATAACTGAAATTTAAGATAGAAGTATCTGAGTGATGGAAATGTTCGCGTGATAATTGAATTCGCGATTGGGATGAATCGCGAATTTACACGAAAATAAATCTTTCACAAAATAAAAGTGATCTACAGTAGTGACATCCTGCAATTTAAGAAATCAAGGACATTAGTCAAGTGTATACTGATAGATCAACTGTAACCATGTAATCAGATGTACAGTCCATTAAGATTATAATGCACTTTTGAAGTATTTTTTATAATTAATTCTAAATAATTATTTTTTAAACAATTAACAAAATTTACAAAAAGGTATTTAAGAGATATTATTTTCATTCATTTGTATACCAGTATCAACAATGCATGTTTAAGGTGATCCTCTATATAAAGTCCACCTGCCTATTAAGTCCACTTGCTCAGTCTCCTGGGTGGTCTTTATACACAGGTTATTCTGTATACCAGATTTCAGGTTTGATGGATGTCATGATGTTGTTTTGCTTGCCATTACAAAATCAAGTATTAACATATTTAAAATGTGTGGGCAGAAATGGGCATAACAAGACCTCGCTATACAAAAAATTGAAACAAGTACATCTGTTGTCTTATTGCATTGGCTGCCCGTGTGTGTATATCGGGTGTGTGACCATTTATTCAGTAAAAACATATTATATAAACACATTGCACATGTATGGAGCTGTTTCAAAAGTCAACACCAGTGTCATCCATCCTTTGCAAAATTTTCAAAAACAACACTTGAGGAAAGAAGATTGTTTTACCTTGAACTTTTATGTTTGTATGGTTCATCTATTCAATTGGAAGTGTAATTATTTTTATGATATGTGGTAAGCATATGATATTTCTCCCTTTTAGTCTTGAAGCAATGATAGAGTATGCAGTCAATGCCATTTGAGAATATGGGTTTTTGAAAACGGGCCATATATCCATAAGTAGCATTTAAGTAAACAGATTTAATTTATTAATGGTTGCATTTTAAATTTGAGATTTAACTAGCCAGTTATGTACTGTTTTAGTTTTGGATTTAGAAATTATTTTCCTTTGTTACTTTAATTTGAAATACCATATGCAAATGCACATTTCTTTGTGTTGATAGGTATTTATGTGAGGATAATTGTTAACGAATGATATATTACAGAGACCAGAAATTTGCATTATTTGATTTAGTAAAAGTAGTACCGTGCGTAGTGCGTAAGGATATAACCTAATTCACACGCTATTATGACGACACACTCATTCAATACGATTTTTATTGTATGACCGTATTACATGGATTATTGAGTAGATTATATAATAAAGAAAATTATTTGATGAATTATATATCAAATTGTGCATTGCAAAAAATCTTTCTTTTGATATAAAAATACCTGTACCTGTTTTCAAGTTTAGAGTAAATTTTGTTCTTTATTATCCCTCCGCCACCAGTGGTTAGGGGGTATATAGTAATACTTCTGTCTGTGTGCGCGGGTCCGTCCCAATTGGTTTCCGTGCATTTAAAAGAGAACCGTACATCCGATTGAGCTGAAACGTGGTCAGTTGATTTGTAATGGTGATGGGTGGTGTGGGATTGCTCGACAGTGTAATCGTTGTAATCATGCATCAAAGATGGCCGACGTGACTAAAAATAGACTTTTTCACCCGATTTAAGGTTCTGTGCATTTAAAAGAGAACCGTACATTCGATGGAGCTGAAACTTGGTCAGTTGATTGTTATGGTGATGGGTGGTGTGGGATTGCTCAACATTGTAATCACACATCCAAGATGGCTGCCATTACTAAAAAAGACTTTTCACTTGATTCATGGTTTCTGTGCATATACAAGAAAACCGTACATCCGATTGAGCTGAAACTTAGTCAGTAGATTTGTTATGATGGTGGGTGGTGTGGGATTGCTTGACGGCGTAATCGTGCATCCAAGATGGCCGCCATTACTAAAAATAGACTTTTTCACCCAATTTATGGTTTCCATGCATTTGTAAGAAAACTACATCTGATTGAGCTGAAACTGGGTCAGTTGATTTGTTATTGTGATAAGTGGTGTGGGATTGCTCAACAGCTTAATTGTGCATCCAAGATGGCCACCGTTACTAAAAATAGACTTCACCCGATTCATGGTTTCCGTGCATTTACAAGAAAACCGTACATCCGATTGAGCTGGAACGTCGTCAGTTGATTTGATATGGCGATGTTTGGGGTGGGATTGGTTGACATCATAATTGCGCATCCAAGATAACCGCTGTTACTAAAAATAGACTCTTCCACCTGATTCATGGTTTCAGTGCATTTACAAGAAAACCGTACATCCGATTGAGCTGAAACTTGGGTCATTTCATTTATTTTGGTGGTGATTGGTTTGGGATTGCTTGACAACATAATTATGCATCCAAGATGGCCACTCTTACTAAAAAAAGACTTTCACTGGTCTCATGGTTTCCATGCATTTAAAAGAAAACTGTACATCCAAAAAAGCTGAAACTTGGTCAGTTGATTTATTGTGGTGGTGAGTGTTGTGGGATTGCTTGACAGCCTTATAGCATATCCAAGATGGCCACTGTTACTATAAATAGCAAAAACCTATAAATGCACATTACATCCTTATTTATGTATCAATTTTTGTTGAAAATTTAAAAAATTAAATATAGAAAAAAGAACTTGGGTTATTAAACATATACAACAGGTTTTTGGAATTTTTTTTAGTTTTACTTTGTATAGAATTCACTGATGTTCACCACTGTGGGGGGATAGTGTTCTTTGAACACCTTGTTATATTTTTGTTATTATTATTTGTGATATTTTTTATTAAATTTGAGCAATAAAGTCTTTAAATTTAAGTAAATAAATAATTAATTAAGGTAAGTATGAGTTTTTCTTTTAAGTCAACATGTGTAACAGAATAGCCATTGGCAAAGAATTAAATACCTGGTCACCTGTAATTGACTTTAATTCAAATCTTCCCGGTAACACTGTGTGTGTGTCTTGATTGTTTAATGAAGCCAGGCCCCAATTCCTTATTTATTGATATAATTGTACATGTTTACTGGTACCTATGTTTATATGTTAAATAAGAAAGTGCCGCCATTAAAAACACTACTTATATATTTCTAGCTAAGAGGTCATTCAGTGCCTCGATTCTGTCAGGTTTGAGTAAAAAGTGACAGGATTTGACAATCACTAATCTGGATATTATAAAATCTATTAAAATTTTAATTGCAATTCCAACATTATGTTTAGATTTCAAAACATAACACAATAAATACGAATATTCTTTCAAAAAAGTTCAAACAGCCGGGGACAGTCCCAGTTATTGACCAATACTATCGAATGCACAACCAGGTGTCATTCTGAACAATATAATATGGTGATATTTTAACAATAGATTGCGAATTTTAACATAACTTTTGGCACTTCCCGTAAGCTGGTTAGTGCCCTAATTTATGACTGCATATATAAGTGGCAACTCGGGATTTGCGCTAAAATATAATTGCGCGAAAATAAGTACATTTACAGTGTTAAAATATTCTAGGTATTGATGCGACGATCATTTTGATTTATAGATTTAGGGTCATGGGTTCAAAGGTCAAGGTGAAAGAAGCAAAAGAATACTGCAATGATTATTTATTTGGAAAACTATAAACTTTTTGCATAGGCATGTATATTAGAATATTATAATACCTAATTAGAAAACTACGATACTAGCTGTAATTTGATTGGATCATTAGATCATGTGATCAAAGTGAGAAAACATTGTGTATCCCTATGAAAACGTCATATCCCACCCCTTTGGAACACACACTGACGTTACAATGATATGATGTCATCGATAGAAAAAATCAGTCACGATGTTCTAGCATTTGCCTCTGCTGAGTTCCGATAGGAGAAAAAGCAATGAATCGGAGAAGGACTGATTTTTTCAGGCTGTCTTTTTTAAAATATTTTTCTTTCTTTCTTATTACCATGTTTATCTTTCGGTATAATAAACAATTTATTGCCTTTGTTTGAGGGAGATATGAACATTTGTTCACCTTAACAAGTCACATTGTCAAATATGACTTGTTTGGTGAACAAATGTTCATATCTCCCTCACTCAAAGGCAATAAAAGTATATTATAGGTGTTGACACAATAATGATTTTGATATATAAGCTCAAGGTCACAGATGCAAAATAATACGAAAAAGTTAATTATCTCAAAAACTATCAACTTTTTGTATATGCATGCATATTATAATATTGTAAGTATTGACACAATGATCGTTTTGATATATAAATAAAGGTCATTGGCTCAGAGGTCAAGGTCGCAGATGTGGAAGAGTATTGAAATTATTAATTATCTGGAAAACTACACTTTTTGTAGGGGCATGTATATTAGAATATTGTAGGTATTGAGACTTGACACAATGATGATTTTGCTATATAGATGAAGGTCATGGGTTCAAAGGTGATGCAAGGTCACAGATGGGAAAGAATACTGAAATGGTTAATTATCCCAAAAACATTTTGTATCGAAATGTATATTAGAATATTGTAGGTATTGATACAACCATCATTTAGATATAAAGATCAAGGTCATAGGTTCAGAGGTCAAGTATGTAGATGAAGAAAAAAATACTGAAATAGTTAATTACCTGGAAAAGCTTTCACTTTTGACTATTTGTAAAGATTTTGAGATGGGTTTTCAGCTTTTGTGTTTTTAAAAATAACAGCTTTTATTTATCAGGTGAGCATATCAGGCCCAATGGGCTTCTTGTTTATTTTATATTTCAGGCAGCAGGTCAGTCAGAAGACCGTTTTGTGGAGTAAGTAATCACTTTTTTATCAGTTAATCTGCTGGTCTACCATAAATTGTAATATTTTGGTAAGAAGATATTTTGGAGATTTACTCTCAAAATGTTGTGTAATTTTGGTGTGTTTAATTTTGCAACTTCTCTGAATAAGGGGTTTTATTTTTAGAACTTCACTGACTTAGATGTTTAACAGACAGCATAGAGTTGTGAAAATGTCTCACAGAGATATCAGTATAAGACAAACATACTGTATTACAGGCCATCAGTTTTCAATCACATGTTACAGCTTTATATTGACATTTCTTTCTTTAGGACATGTATTATTTTAGATGTTCAATTTTGACATGTTTAAGTTAGGTGCCAAATAATCCAAAATTAAACTACAACCAACATTTCCTTTTATGGTATTACCTGAATAGTTAAATTTCAATTACTGGTGTATTCATTCTTAATATTAACATTTGTGATGTTACAATGTATTTAACTCTGTTTAAGAGCAAATGTAACTAGAGATTGTAACTGATATACCAGTTACGTATGATTCCCCAACATCAATAAATAATATATGGCATATATGCGGTTAAAAGATCCTAGGGTCTTATTTCTTTTTAGGGTTTTCAACTGTCCCAGAATATGAGTGTTGTTAATCTTGATCACTCAGACGCTTTACTCTTTCCATCGTCTAAATTCTATACACAAGATTTATTCATGTTTTATATAGCACCGATCTATTTCATTTGTAAAGCTATCAATGAAATTTATCCATTGATTTCAAGTTTATTCGAGTGTTTTTAAGGGTTTTCTTATGGGGAGACATAATATAAAAGGAAATTTAGAATATGAACATTCACGCCTGGTTCACACATTTTTAAAAGGAAAACAAATCATAGAAAACCTCAACCATAAATTGTCGGTTTTTCTAAAACCTCGTATTGCTTTAACAAACTCTGTCCCCTTTGCACTGCTCTATGACGTTGCCTATATTAATATCTTTTCATTTTTTAAAAATTAATTCGTTATACAAGGTGTAAACTATTTCCCCCAACACATGTATTTTTGCACAATTTTCTTTAAAAAATGCAACAAATATTTAAAATTTCTTAAATTATCAATTCTTGCTGTATTTTTATTTGTGAATCTTCACAATGTGTAGGTAATTTCATAATTATATCCCTCTTTCACGCTTTTCAACCAAATGGTTTTCACTTTAATTTTCCTACTTAAATGACCCTTAATTCGAAATGCAAATTCAAAAATTTGCTTATTTCGAAGCGAATTTTCATTCCAAATTACGAAATATTACGAAAATTCCAAGGTTTAAATCAAAGTGAATTTTCAGTCCAAATTATGAAAATTCCAATGTTTAAATCAAGAATAAGAAAATACACAAAAATTTTATCTTAAACTTGAACAATACCTGAAATAATTGATCCATCTCTTATTTGAAAAGTGTTAATAGTAACAGAGTCACGGCTTACTTGGAAGATTCATTTCCAACTAAAACTACCCATGAAAAAATAAAATCGGCATCTCGTGCTATTTTCACGATTTTCACTTTGTACTCGACATACTGGTCATGAGGAAAGTGTCAGTCAGTAAAAGGAGAAATTTCTTTGGTGTAAACTTAAAAAGTGGGCAGTCTTCTACTTTTTAAGTAGATAGTCAGTGATTAACAGAATACCCCAAGCCAATTCGACATGCTTAAAGGTCACCGGTCACCAAATTTATCAATTTTGTATTTTGCATTCCTATGGGTAGAATAGTCAATATTGATGAGTCTGACGGTTTCCCACCTTACATTTACCTGTAATACACTAGGACCTTACCTAAACGAACTGCTAATACTCGGTAGTTTCCGACACCGCTCGTAACTTTCCGGCGACCTAATTGATGACGTACATGGTGTTAAGCTGCTGAGGAAAGACACATTACCTATATATGTATCCATATATTACATGTGGGTTTATGTGGTGTTTTAAAGGCTTTTAAAGTTTGATTTCAAGTCAAAATGATATATTTTGTAAAGTTTGGATATAATAAAATCACAATGACCGATGAACATGTTTTTTCAACAAAATTCAGAACAAATTAAAGCCAGATTTACACAAGTCCTTAATGCAGCTTTTTAATTGTTTTTGAATGTATTCAGATTAAACATTACGAGATAAGTCAGGGAAATAAGAGTGGTAAAATTATTGAAGACAATTCAAATTATTATGAATGAATTCAGTCAAATAAATAGATTTTAAACAATTTTTATTTTCAAAATTAATTTAGTTCCTTTATTCAATCAGTTCACCAATTCACACGTTCAAACAGAAACGTATGTCTTGTTCAAATTAACTAATCTAATTTAACTTTAATTTATTCGATTTTCAGAATCCATAAAAAATGACAAATAACCTTTACTGGGTATATCATAAAGATATACGCACGTCTCAATTAATGTTGCATATTGTAAGGTAAACTCTGTTAATTACAGGTGGTAGATGTCTAATCTAATGTAGCATATTGATAATCTCTTAATTACTGGTATATGAGGGGATGTAAATCACACTTTGAACGATATTAATTTATTGTGAATAAATGAAAGAAAGTTTCACTCGAGTTTTGAGTCCTTAGTTAGTCGGGTATCACATTTTGATGACGTTCTTTTCGTCCCATTAAAATTATTATTATTAAACTTGCTGCAAATAAGGAATAGGAAGCTATTGAATTGAAATTGTTTTCATATCTTAGTAATACTGGGGTGAAATATTTTATTTGAGAGACAATAAGAAATTATTTTTTAAACCTTTATTTTGATAGGTCTTGGACCCAGATTCTACCCGAAAACATGTTTTTTTTTTGTTCATTACATGGGTAAATAATAATAATACATGTACTACTAATAATAATAATAATAAATCTTTGATTTTAATCTAAAAAGGAATTAAAAAATGGGACAATTTCTAAAACAAATATGAATTAAAATCAATTTGAGATCATAATATAGCTGTACTCTAGAGATAAAAAAAATTGGGTTTCTTTTTGTTATTCCTTATGATAAATAGAAAAAATAAATAAATAAATAAATACTTAATTAATTAATTAATTAATCAGAAATATGTAAAGATAATTAAAATTATATCAAATATTAATAAAAATTATTGTGAACAATATTTTAAATAAAACACAGAAATTTGGGTTCTTTTATTATTTGTTGTGATAAATAAATAAAAATAAATAAATAAATAAATAAATAAATAACTCAAAGAGATATGTAAAGATAATTAAAATGATATTAAATATGAATGAAAATTAATGTGAACAATATTTTAAATAAAAAGCAGAAATTATTTGTTGTGATAAATAGATACAAATAAATTAAATTAAATAAATAAATAAATAAATAAATTTTGAAATAAATGTAAAATTATGTTTTGTAAAAGTATTAGTAAATAGTATATCATACTTAGAGCAAACTCAAATCATAGTTTTTTTCTTTATTTATTTCTTATTATTATGTTGATTTTTTATTTATTTTTTTCAGCTGAAGGAAACTGAAATACCCGATGCTAAAAAATAAATAAATATATAAAAACACTAGAAGTTATTTCCGATAAATCTGGGTAATAAACGCAGTTCACTATACAAGCTTCATTTACTAAATAGCTGGGATAATACCTTCTGCGTCACTTCCGGTTTTGTACCCTTTTACTACCAAAGGGAGATAACACAGTTTTTCAACAGTTTCAGGACTTTAATTTACGCTGTAGAAAAGGACAGAAATGATTAAAAAATGTTATTTGTGGCTATATCAACTTTTTATGATGTAATCTTTCAGAAAATAGTACTAAAAAAAATTCGATTTTTGGTGACCGTGACCTTTAAACTTCTTTGATCTATCAAGGCAAATTGTATACATCATTGAGCTCATTGTGTAAGGTGTTAATTACAGGTGTGTGAAGTGACAAGCTGTGGTTTTAAAAATCGCCAAGTTCAGGCATTTTGTATTACAGATGAAGAAATTATGATTATGAATAAAATTTAATGAATTTTGACACGAGTTACTAGCATAGCTAGATCGGCCATAGAAACAATTCTTGTTTTCTTCAATTGCTAGCGATGTGCACAGGGAAACATCAATGGCACTTTTTGTCAACCCTTGAATGTAAACTTTAATTGGGCCTCATTATTCAATGATTTAAAGAAAACTTCAATAGAACTTTGTAAGTTACGGTGGAGTTTTTCCAAGATTTTTTTGGCCTTGACATAATCGGTGTTTAACAGGATATTTCAATGGAACCTTGTAAGTTACAGTGAATTTTCCGATTTTCTTTTTATTGCTTAAATAATGTAGTCAAACTCTAGTTTGTTAAGCTTTACATTAACATAGAAAAGTTAAAAGTATTTTAAATATTCAATGTTAATTGTTAGCAATACACTACATAATACACAACAGCATACACGTGACATCAATGGAGGAGGGCTTCACTATTAGAATTTTCTCCCGTTATCATTGTTTTGAAGCATTCGTCAGCGATCAAAACGGTTAATTCCAAATTCGGATAAATCAAATTTTTTCACCCAATCCTTTTAATTTCAATTTAAAGAGAGTTGTCTGTAATACCCTAGGGTCATTTAACCGGACATTGCCAACTGACTTGGTATTATACAAAATGTATCATTTATTCATTTATATGGTTTTACATTATTGTAAACATGCACTTACTCAACCCTTTTTTTCTATCAATTACCAGGTTTCCAAACTTAATAATCTGTTAATCAAATAGTAACACTTATTTTAATCCCAGTATACATTATTAGGAGTTTTAAACTTGCAATATTCTTTTCATTTTAAGATTTAATTTTATATATAGAAGTAGTACATGAATTCTATTGGTTGAAATTCAAACAATAGGCAAAGTTGATTGACATCACCTATACCCAATATCACAACCTGTTGTTTTGATGAGCTAATGATGTGTTGATTTTAAATTAATCCAATCATTTACCAATGTTATGTCATATTGCTAACTAAATACAGCTACTCTACAGAATTGAATAATAATAATAATAAACTTTATTAGCATAAAGTATAAAAATAATACTTATAGCACATAAACAAATACATGCATATATGACATGGCAAGACATTATAATAGTCGAAATAATATAAATAATAATCTGGTCAGAAGGACCGAAAAGTTATTACATAGTAGTACAATATGCAAAAGAAATAATACCGGTACCCTAGGGTCTTTTAACCGGACATTGCCGGCTGACTTGGTATTGTACAGATCTATTACTTTACAAGATATCATGCTTGAGTGGACTTGTTTGATGGTCACTGATCGGATTAACTCATAGGTGATAGCATTGGCTTGGTATAATTAAAGTGTCGTAACCAGCTTATGTCCATTCAGAATTGGTTTCCCCGGTATTCAACTACGTAATTTAATGAGCAATTTACACCCACCCACCCACCTTCAAGATAAAAAAAATGAATACGTATTGCATATCTACACAGACAACAGATTATTGGTACTAAATTTCATCTTAATCCATCAAGCCTTTCCCGAGATATGCATCAGCATATGGTCTTGAGAGAATAATAATAATAACTAGAGATTGTAACTGGGATACCAGTTACGTATGATTCCCCACCAACCATAAATAGTTTATGGCATATATCTGGTGAAAAGACCCAATTGGTATAAAATTTTGTTGCCAATTTCATTACTGTGTCGCCAAAAAGGATGAATAAACACAGTAATTAACGACTGGTCTTAAAGAATAAGTTGATTAAGATCCTTGTCTTAGGTGTGAATGTAAGACCTTCTAATTATGGGCAGGTAGATCCAGGTAATATAGGACCGTGTCGACATTGCATGAGGATATACCTAGGTGCCCTCCCGATTTCGTCAGACAGTATAAACACCGATGGACTCGGAATTATTGTAAAATCCAAAATAAAATATAATAAAAGTTACCCTTTGTGATGTTTATTTAATATTTTTTTAAAAAGTATATTGATTAATAATCGTGATTCAATGCGCAATACACATCGTATTTTAATTTTGCGACTTATATCGGTTATTCCTATATGTTTGAGGTTCATGTTAATAACGATATATCTACTCAGTCAATATATATGAATTTTTGTATTTGGCAATGTTCATGGAAATGGTACATTAAATTGAAATGTTTACAACAACATAATTATCCTATAATATACAAAATGGTAGTTATAATAAATTAATTTTATTTACAATTTTTGCCTTAATTTTACGAGTATGATTTCGGGAAAAATAAATATTGGTGCCTCATAGATCGTGATCACGACTAAGGGAACAAAATAGTTTTTAAAAAATGTTCTAAATTTCATTTCAAATTTTAATATAATTCTTATCTTATGCATCACCATAGCGTCAATTTTCCAATATATTTCAACACACTATATACAGTCCGGTTAAAGGGAAAAACGACATACCCGTCATTAGGAAAGTGTCAGTCAGTAAAAGGAGAAATTTCATTGGTGTTAACTTTAAAAGTGGGCAGTCTTCTACTTCCACAGTCAGTGATTAACAGAATACCCCGAAGCCATTTCGACACGCTTAACCTTCTTCGATCTATCAAGGCAAATTGTATACACCATTCAGCTCATTGTGTAAGGTAATAATAACAGGCGTGTGACGTGACAAGCTGTGGTTTTAAAAATCGCGAAGTTTTTGATGGTCACTAATCGGATTAACTCATAGGTGAAAGCATTTGCTTGGTATGATTAAAGTGTCGTAACCTGCATCATATGGTCCTGGCGGAATAATAATAATAAAAATAAAAATAAAAATAATAATAATAATAAGAAGAAACAGAACGAAAACAATATGATTCCCCACCTTCGGTGGTGGGGAATCATAACTAGAGATTGTAACTGGGATACCAGTTACGTATGATTCCCCACCATCCATAAATAGTTTATGGCATATATCTGGTGAAAAGACCCAATTGGTGTAAAATTTTGTTGCCAATTTCATTACTGTGTCGCCAAAACGTATACTTTTTGACACATACAACATTTGATGTAATACACTAGTCGAGTCGGGTACCTGCATGTGCAGGTAGTCTTACATCAAAGTTACGTCCCTTCATATATGAATTACAAGATTGAATTAAACAATAAATGACCAAGAGATGTTGTTTAGTTATTAATCAACAGGTAAATTTTGTGATTTTCGCGTCACATGCGTTTTTAATGTTGTGTATATATTGCCTTGATGTACGGTTACATTCTAAAGGCAGTTGTGTTTGAAGTACATTTGTACAGCGCCAAACTGGTAAACTAAAAAAAAATCCTACCTTGATTACTTTTTTAAATTTCTTTGAAAGTTAAAGTAGATTTAAATTAAAGTTTTCGGTTAAGAAAAATCGTACATTGGAAGGCCTTCTCGGCATAGGAAGTGACGTTTTCAATGAATTTCATTAAATAAGAAAACTCGTATAACCCCTCTCAGGCCTCTGATTCAGCGTCGCCGTGTGTTACAATGAATGAACACGTATTGGAGGGTTTGCGCTGGGCATCGCCAACGTCGCCAATCGCGATTTTTTTCTTCTTTAACTGGCGACAAAAAAACGGCGCTTTGCGATTTTTCTGGCCACAAGTTTTCAAAGTTCACCAGTATCTTGGTCACCAGTAATTAACAGGTGATAACACATTGATGCCAGTGACTGAGTGACGGATCGGCGAGTGTCACTGAATAAACACAGTAATTAACGACTGGTCTTAAAGATTGAGTTGTTTAAGATCCTTGTCTTAGGTGTGAATGTAAGACCTTCTAATTATGGGCAGGTAGATCCAGGTAATATAGGACCGTGTCGACATTGCATGAGGATATACCTAGGTGCCCTCCAGATGTCGTCAGACAGTATAAACACCGATGAACTCGGAATTATTGTATAATCCAAAATAAAATATAATAAAAGTTACCCTTTGTGATGTTTATTTAATATTTTTTTAAAAAGTATATTGATTAATAATCGTGATTCAATGCGCAATACACATCGTATTTTAATTTCGCGACTTATATCAGTTATTCCTATATGTTTGAGGTTCATGTTAATAACGATATATCTACTCAGTCAAAATATATGAATTTTTGTATTTGGCAATGTTCATAGAAATGGTACATTAAATTGAAATGTTTACAACAAAATAATTATCCTATAATATACAAAATGGTAGTTATAATAAATTAATTTTATTTACAATTTTTGCCTTAACTTTACGAGTATGATTTCGGGAAAAATAAATATTGGTGCCTCATAGATCGTGATCACGACTAAGGGAACAAAATAGTTTTTAAAAAATGTTCTAAATTTCATTTCAAATTTTAATATAATTCTTATCTTATGCATCACCATAGCGTCAATTTTCCAATATATTTCAACACACTATATAAAGTCCGGTTAAAGGGACAAAGACATACTGGTCATTAGGAAAGTTTCAGTCAGTAAAAGGAGAAATTTCATTGGTGTTAACTTTAAAAGTGGGCAGTCTTCTACTTCCACAGTCAGTGATTAACAGAATACCCCGAAGCCATTTCGACACGCTTAACCTTCTTCGATCTATCAAGGCAAATTATATACACCATTCAGCTCATTGTGTAAGGTTTGAATAACAGGCGTGTGACGTGACAAGCTGTGGTTTTAAAAATCGCGAAGTTTTTGATGGTCACTAATCGGATTAACTCATAGGTGAAAGCATTTGCTTGGTATGATTAAAGTGTCGTAACCAGCTTATGTCCATTCAGAATTAGTTACCCCGGGTATTTAACTACGTATTCAATTAAGCAATTTACACCCACCCACCCACCTTCAAGATAACGAAAATGAACACGTCTTGATTATCTACACATACAACAGATTATTGGTACCAAATTTCATCTAAATCCATCAAGCCGTTCCCGAGATAGGCTGCATCATATGGTCCTGGCGGAATAATAATAATAAAAATAAAAATAAAAATAATAATAATAAGAAGAAACAGAACGAAAACAATATGATTCCCCACCTTCGGAGGTTCTTTTTACCAGATATATGCCATAAATTATTTATGGATGGTGGGGAATCATACGTAACTGGTATCCCAGTTACAATCTCTAGTTATTATGATTCCCCACCTTCAATGGTGGGGAATCATAATAACTAGAGATTGTAACTGGGATACCAGTTACGTATGATTCCCCACCATCCATAAATAATTTATGGCATATATCTGGTAAAAAGAACCTAGCAGGGTTAGCGCTGGGTTGGAAAAGTCTGTCACCAAGGAAATCGCCAGTTGTAAAATTTTGTTGCCAATTACTGTGTCGCCAAAAAGGGTACATTGACATATACAATATTTGACGTAATACACTAGTCGAGTCAGGTACCTGTGTGTGCAGGTAGTCTTACATCAAAGTTACGGCCCTTCATATATGAATTACAAAATTGAATAAAACAATAAATGAACAAGAGATGTTGTTGTTTAGTTATTAATCAACAGGTAATCAATGTTTTTAATGTTGTGTATATACGGTTACATTCTAAAGGCAGTTGTGTATAAAGTACATTTGTACCGTGCCGACCTGGTAAACTAAAAAAAATCATACCTTGATTACTTTTTTAAATTTCTTTGAAAGTTAAAGTAGATTTTAATTAAAGTTTTCGGTTAAGAAAAATCGTACATTGGAAGGCCTTCTCGGCATAGGAAGTTATGTTTTCAATGAATTTTATTGAATAAGAAAACTCAAAGAACCCCTCTCAGGCCTCTGATTTGGCGTGGCCGCGTGTTACAATGAATGAACACGTATGGGAGGGTTTGTGCTAGGCATCGCCAACGTTGCCAATTGCGATTTTTTTCTTTAACTGGCGACAAAACACAGCGCTTTGCCATTTTTCTGGCCACAAGTTTTTAAAGTTCACTGGTATCTTGGTCACCAGTAATTAACAGGTGATAACACATTGAAGCCAGTGACGGATGGGCGAGTGTCTCTGAATAAACACAGTAATTAACGACTGGTCTTAAACTATGAGTTGATTAAGATCGTTGTCTTAGGTGTGAATGTAAGACCTTCTAATTATAAGCAGGTAGATTCAGGTAATATTGGAGCGTGTCGGCAT
Organism: Anadara kagoshimensis; assembly: GCA_021292105.1. Taxonomy (NCBI): domain Eukaryota; kingdom Metazoa; phylum Mollusca; class Bivalvia; order Arcoida; family Arcidae; genus Anadara; species Anadara kagoshimensis. The sequence goes on from CM037865.1 coordinate 4,928,597, forward strand.
TGCCTGAGGATATACCCAGGTGCCCTTCTGATGTTGTCAGACAGTATAAACACTGATGGACTCGGAATTATTGTAAATGCAAAATAAAATATAATAAAAGTTGCCCTTTGTGATGTTTATTTAATATTTTTTTAAAAAGTTTATTGATTGATAATTGTGATTCAATGCACATCGTAGGAGGCCATCTGTTTGTATTTTAATTATGCGACTAATATAGGTTATTCCTTTATGTTTGAGGTTCATGATCATAACAATATATCTTCTCAGTCAAAATATATGAATTTTTGTAGAATATTTCGTCTCGGGTCAAGAATATTCCTCATTTTTTCGTATATGTATATATATACAAAATAATTATTCTATAATATGCAAAATGGTAGTTATATTAACTTAATTTATTTACAATTTTTGCCTAATTTTTACGAGTATGATTTCGGGAAAAATAAATAGTGGTGCCTCATAGATCGTGATCACGACTAAGGGAACAAAATAGATTTTAAAAAATGTTCTAAATTTTATTTTAAAGTTTAATATAATTCTCATCTTACGTATCACCATAGCGTAAATTTTTTAATATACGGTATTTAACCACACTATATAAAGTCCGGTTAAAGGAAAACACGACATACCGGTCATTAGGAAAGTGTCAGTCAGTAAAAGGAGAAATTTCATTGGTGTAAACTTAAAAAGTGGGCAGTCTTCTACTTCCACAGTCAGTGATTAACAGAATACCCCCAAGCCATTTCGACACGCTTAACCTTCTTCGATCTATCAAGGTAAATTGTATACACCATTCAGCTTATTGTGTAAGGTTTTAATTATAGGCGTGTGACGTGACAAGCTGTGGTTTTAAAAATTGCCAAGTTTTTACGGTCACTAATCAGATTAACTCATAGGTGAAAGCATTTGCTTGGTATAATTAAAGTGTCGTAACCAGCTTATGTTTATTCAGAATTGGTTTCCCCGGGTACATGTATTTAACTACATAACTACATATTTAATTAAGCAATTTACATGACCCACCCACCTTCAAGATAAGAAAAATGAACACGTCTTGACTATCTACACAGACAATGGATTATTGGTACCAAATTTCATCTAAATCTATCAAGCCTTTCCCGAGATATGCATCAGTGTATGGTCTTGAGAGAATAATAATAATAATAATAATAAGAAGAAACATAAGAAAACAATATGATTCCCAACCTTCAGTGGTGGGGAATCATAATAATAAACAGAAAAAACAATATGATTCCCCACCTTCTGTGGTGGGTAATCATAATTATAAAAGTATAATAACCATTGCTAAAATTGTGTCCTTCATTTGTTGCTAATTCATATACATACAACATCATTGAGTGGCTGTTCCATAGATTGTAAAAGTGTAGCATCAATGGTTTTAATTTTTTCATTATTAAAAACCCAAAATAAGATTTTCAAAAAAAAAAAAAGAATCAGAAATGTAAATTTAACCATAGAACACTTTATTTTCATGAAATGTTTTTTCTCTGTAACTATGTTACTATACATGTAACCATTGTCACCTATGTGATGTTTGTGATGACTTTTTATGTAACTATTGTGATCTATGTAACGTTTGTGATGACCATACATGTAACTATTGTGACCTATGTGATGACCATACATGTAACCATTGTGACCTATGTGATGTTTGTGATGACCATACATGTAACCATTTGACCCTGTGATGTTTGTGATGACTTTTCGTGTAACCATGGTGACCTATGTGATGTTTGTGATGACTTTTCATGTACCCATCGTGACCTATGTAATGTTTGTGATGACTTTTCATGTACCCATTGTGACCTATGTGATGACAATACATGTAACTATTGTGACCTATGTGATGTTTGTGATGACCCATTGTGACCTATGTGATGTTTGTGATGACTTTTCATGTAACCATTGTGACCTATGTGATGTTTGTGATGACTATACATGTAACCATTGTGATCTATGGGGTGTTTGTGATGACTTTTTATGTAACCGTTGTGACCTATGTGATGTTTGTGATGACCATACATGTAACCATTTTGACCTACCCGGTATGTGATTTTTGTGATGACTATACATATAACCATTGTGACCTATGTGATGTTTGTGATGACTATACATATAACCATTGTGACCTATGTGATGTTTTTGATGACTATACATGTAACCATTGTGACCTATGTGATGTTTGATGAGTTTCCATTGTGACCTATGTCATGTTTGTGATGACTTTTCATGTGACCTATGTCATGTTTGTGATGACCATACATATAACCATTTTTGACCTTTGTGATGTTTTTGATGACATATGTAATGTTTGTGATGTCTTTTCATGTGTCCTATGTGATGTTTGTGATGACTATACATGGGGCCATTGTGACCACTGTGATGACAATACATGTATCCTTTGAGACCAATGCGATGACTATGGTAACAATGGGTTAACAATAGTTTTCTGTTTTGTGAATCAGTAATTTTGTTTTGTAGGTAATTATGCACGTTCACACAAGGGTGGATATAAATACAGACCAGATTTTGGGTATGTTTATATGTTTATAATAAGATCTTAAGTCTGACAAGCTTACATGAACCTATATTTCAAAAGAGATATTGCAATAGTCTTCCAATTTTGATTACCCATTCATTAAAGTTCTGTCCATCTGTCCTTCCATCCCACCTCTTCCCTAGAGTGCAATTCACTGAAGTTCTGTCCATCTGTCCTTCCATTCCACCTCTTCTCTAAAGTGCCTTTCACTGAAGTTCTGTCCCTCTGTCCTTCCATCCCACCTCTTCTCTAAAGAGCCTTTCACTGAAGTTCTGTCCATCTGTCCTTCCATCCACCTCTTCCTAAGTGCCTTTCACTGAAGTTCTGTCCATCTGTCCTTCCATCCCATCTCTTCTCTAAATGCCTTTCACTGAAGTTCTGTCCATCTGTCCTTCCATCCCACCTCTTCTCTAAAGAGCCTTTCACCGAAGTTCTGTCTATCTGTCCTTCCATCCCACCTGTTCCCTAGAGTGCCTTTCATTGAAGTTCTGTCCATCTGTCCTTCCATCCCACCTCTTCCCTAGAGTGCAATTCACTGAAGTTCTGTCCATCTGTCCTTCCATCCCACCTCTTCCCTAGAGTGCAATTCACTGAAGTTCTGTCCATCTGTCCTTCCATCCCACCTCTTCTCTAGAGTGCAATTCACTGAAGTTCTGTCCATCTGTCCTTCCATCCCACCTCTTCCCTAGAGTGCCTTTCACTGAAGTTCTGTCCATCTGCCCTTCCATCCCACCTCTTCTCTAAAGTGCCTTTCACTGAAGTTCTGTCCATCTGTCCTTCCATCCCACCTCTTCTCTAAAGAGCCTTTCACTGAAGTTCTGTCTATCTGTCCTTCCATCCCACCTCTTCCCTAGAGTGCCTTTCATTGAAGTTCTGTCCATCTGTCCTTCCATCTCACCTCTTCCCTAGAGTGCAATTCACTAAAGTTCTGTCCGCCTGTCCTTCCATCCCACCTCTTCCCTAGAGTGCCTTTCACTGAAGTTCTGTCCATCTGTCCTTCCATCCCACCTCTTCTCTAGAGTGCCTTTCACTGAAGTTCTGTCCATCTGTCCTTCCATCCCACCTCTTCTCTAAAGAGCCTTTCACTGAAGTTCTGTCCATCTGTCCTTCCATCCCACCTCTTCTCTAAAGTGCCTTTCACTGAAGTTCTGTCCATCTGTCCTTCCATCCCACCTCTTCTCTAAAGAGCCTTTCACTGAAGTTCTGTCCATCTGTCCTTCCATCCCACCTCTTCTCTAAAGAGCCTTTCACTGAAGTTCTGTCCATCTGTCCTTCCATCCCACCTCTTCTCTAAAGAGCCTTTCATGAAGTTCTGTCCATCTGTCCTTCCATCCACCTCTTCTCTAAAGAGCCTTTCACTGAAGTTCTGTCCATCTGTCCTTCCATCCCACCTCTTCTCTAAAGAGCCTTTCATTGAAGTTCTGTCCATCTGTCCTTCCATCCCACCTCTTCTCTAAAGAGCCTTTCACTGAAGTTCTGTCCATCTGTCCCCATCCCACCTCTTCTCTAAAGAGTCTTTCATTGAAGTTCTGTCCATCTGTCCTTCCATCCCACCTCTTCTCTAGAGTGCCTTTCACTGAAGTTCTGTCCATCTGTCCTTCCATCCCACCTCTTCTCTAAAGAGCCTTTCATTGAAGTTCTGTCCATCTGTCCTTCCATCCCACCTCTTCCCTAGAGTGCAATTCACTGAAGTTCTGTCCATCTGTCCTTCCATCCCACCTCTTCCCTAGAGTGCCTTTCACTGAAGTTCTGTCCATCTGTCCTTCCATCCCACCTCTTCTCTAGAGTGCCTTTCACTGAAGTTCTGTCCATCTGTCCTTCCATCCCACCTCTTCTCTAAAGAGCCTTTCACTGAAGTTCTGTCCATCTGTCCTTCCATCCCACCTCTTCTCTAAAGTGCCTTTCACTGAAGTTCTGTCCATCTGTCCTTCCATCCCACCTCTTCTCTAAAGAGCCTTTCACTGAGTTCTGTCCATCTGTCCTTCCATCCCACCTCTTCTCTAAAGTGCCTTTCACTGAAGTTCTGTCCATCTGTCCTTCCATCCCACCTCTTCTCTAAAGAGCCTTTCATTGAAGTTCTGTCCATCTGTCCTTCCATCCCACCTCTTCTCTAAAGAGCCTTTCACTGAAGTTCTGTCCATCTGCCTTCCATCCCACCTCTTCTCTAAAGAGCCTTTTATTGAAGTTCTGTCCATCTGTCCTTCCATCCCACCTCTTCTCTAAAGAGCCTTTCACTGAAGTTCTGTCCATCTGTCCTTCCATCCCACCTCTTCTCTAAAGAGTCTTTCATTGAAGTTCTGTCCATCTGTCCTTCCATCCACCTCTTCTCTAAAGAGCCTTTCACTGAAGTTCTGTCCATCTGTCCTTCCATCCCATCTCTTCTCTAAAGAGCCTTTCACTGAAGTTCTGTTCATCTGTCCTTCCATCCCACCTCTTCCCTAGAGTGCCTTTCACTGAAGTTCTGTCCATCTGTCCTTCCATCCCACCTCTTCTCTAAAGTGCCTTTCATTGAAGTTCTGTCCATCTGTCCTTCCATCCCACCTCTTCTCTAAGAGCCTTTCACTGAAGTTCTGTCCATCTGTCCTTCCATCCCACCTCTTCTCTAAAGAGCCTTTCATTGAAGTTCTGTCCATCTGTCCTTCCATCCCACCTCTTCTCTAAAGAGCCTTTCACTGAAGTTCTGTCCATCTGTCCTTCCATTCCACCTCTTCTCTAAAGAGCCTTTCACTGAAGTTCTGTCCATCTGTCCTTCCATCCCACCTCTTCTCTAAAGAGCCTTTCACTGAAGTTCTGTCCATCTGTCCTTCCATCCCACCTCTTCTCTAAAGAGCCTTTCACTGAAGTTCTGTCCATCTGCCCTTCCATCCCACCTCTTCCCTAGAGTGCCTTTTATTGAAGTTCTGTCCATCTGTCCTTCCATCCCACCTCTTCCCTAGAGTGCAATTCACTGAAGTTCTGTCCATCTGCCTTCCATCCCATCTCTTTTCTGGAGTGCCATTCAATGAAGTTCTGTCCATCTGCCTGTCAATCCCATCTCTTTTCTGGAGTGCCATTCAATGAAGTTCTGTCAATCTGCCCGTCCATCCATCTCTTCTCTGGAGTGCCATTCAACGAAGTTTTGTCCATCTGCCCTTCCATCTCACTTTCTCTGGGTTGCCATTCATTAAGGTTCTGTCTATCTGCCCTTCCATCTCACCTTTTCTTTTGAGTGGCATTCATTGAAGTTCTGTCCATCTGCCTTCCATCCCATCTCTTTTCTGGATTTATTCAATGAAGTTCTGTTCATCTGCCCTTCAATCCCACTTCTTCCCTGGAGTGCCATTCATAAAAGTTCTGTCCATCTGCCCTTCGATCCCATCTCTTTTCTGGAGTGCCATTCAATGAAGTTCTGTCCATCCCATCTCTTTTCTGGAGTGCCATTCAATGAAGTTCTGTCCATCTGCCCTTTCATCCCACCTCTTCTCTGGAGTGCCATTCATCAAAGTTTTGTCCATCAGCCCTTCCATCTCTCTTCTTTGGAGTGCCATTCAATAAGGTTTTGTCCATCTGTCCTTCCATCCACTTCTTCTACAGAGTGCCATTCAATGAAGTTTTGTCCATTTGCCCTTCCATCTCGCTTCTTCTCTAAAGTGCCATTTATTAAGGTTCTGTCTATCTGCCCTTCCATCCCACCTTTTCTTTTGAGTGGCATTCATTGAAGTTTTGTTCATCTGCCCTTCCATCTCACCTCTTCTCTGGAGTCCTATTCATTGAAGTTTTGTTCATCTGCCCTTCCATCCCACCTCTTCTCTGGTGCCATTCAATGAAGTTCTGTCCATCTGCCCTTCCATCCCACCTCTTCTCTGGTGCCATTCAATGAAGTTCTGTCCATCTGCCCTTCCATCCCACCTCTTCTCTGGTGCCATTCAATGAAGTTTTGTCCATCTGTCCTTCCATCTCACTTTTCTGGAGTGTCATTCAATAAAGTTGTGTTTATCTGCCCTTCCCTCCCACCTCTTCTCTGTAGTGCAGTTCATTAAGGTTCTGTCCATCTGCCCTTCCATCCCACCTCTTCTCTGGTGCCATTCATTAAAGTTCTGTCCATCTGCCCTTCCATCTCACCTCTTCTCTGGAGTGCCATTCATTAAAGTTTTGTCTATCTGCCCTTCCATCTCACCTCTTTTCTGAAGTGCCATTCATTAAAGTTCTGTCCATCTGCTCTTCCATCTCACCTCTTCCCTGGAGTGCCATTCAATGAAGTTCTGTCCATCTGCCCTTTCATCCCACCTCTTCTCTGGAGTGCCATTCAATGAAGTTCTGTCCATCTGCTCTTCCAGCCCATCTTTTTTCGGAGTGCCATTCAATGAAGTTTTGTCTATCTGCCCTTCTATCCCACCACTTCTCTGGGGTTCCATTCAATGAAGTTCTGTCCATCTGCCCTTCCATCCCACCTCTTCCCTGGAGTGCAATTCAATATTGTTCTGTCCATCTGCCCTTCCATCTCACTTCTTCTCTTGAGTGCCATTCAGTGAAGTACTGTCCATCTGCCCTTCCATCCCACCTCTAATCTGAAGTGCCATTTATTAAGATTCTGTCCATCTGCCCTTCCATCCCACCTCTTCTCTGGAGTGCCATTCAATGAAGTTCTGTCATCTGCCCTTTCATCCCACCTCTTCTCTGGAGTGCCATTCAATGAAGTTCTGTCCATCTGCCCTTCCTTCCCACCTCTTCTCTGAAGTGTCATTCAATGAAGTTCTGTCCATCTGCTCTTCCAGCCATCTCTTTCGGAGTGTCATTCATTGAAGTTTTGTCCATCTGCCCTTCCATCCAACCTATTCTCGAGTGTGTAATTCATTGAAGTTTTGTCTATCTGCCCTTCTATCCCACCACTTCTCTGGGGTGCCATTTAATGAAATTCTGTCCATCTGCCCTTCCATCCCACCTCTTCCCTGGAGTGCCATTCAATATAGTTCTGTCCATCTGCCCTTCCATCTCACTTCTTCTCTGGAGTGCCATTCAATTTCTATCCCACCTCTTTTTTGGAGTGCCATTCATTAAGGTTCTGTCCATCTGCCCTTCCATTTTCACCTTTTATGCAATTTGAGACAGCCCATTATACTTTGCAAGTTCATTGGAAATTAACCTTTAATCTTAATAAAAAAAAAAAGTGGAGTATGAATTTATATGCAAAAGCAACAATCAATGACCTACCTCATACCGCCATGTTCTAACTTTATACAGACAATTCACTTATTTGTATATGTTAAATTTGGAGATTGGCTTAAACTCCAAGGACCAAGAATAACTAGGACTTTTTCCTAATGATGAATCATAACTATTTTTTTGTTGGTTTGTTGGTTTACATTTGCTGGAGAACTATCAGCTTTTGGAAATAGTGATAAAATTGTGACCAACAAAATTGCAGTAAATCAAGTAAATTTAATTATTTTTTAGTTTGAAAGTATGAGTGCCCATACATACAAATTACATGTTTAGATTCTAAATTGTTAGAGGTAATAGACCATACTAGGAACATAATTATTCGATTTTTAGATAAAAAAAATTAATTGTTTAAAAAAAGTGTTACTAATTTTCAAGTTATATTTGCGACACCTGTTGGTAGGTGTATAGACAGAACGATTTTCAAATTGAAATGGATTACCCAGAGTGATTCCAGCATATAAAAAAAACTTGAAAATGTAGATATTGTTCTCTTTTCAGAGCAAATGATAAATTGGTAGTACTTTTTCAAGGTGAAGGACTTGGAATATTTTCTAAAGATGATGCCATTAAACCGCCTAAATCTGTCAGTGAAGAAGGTGAGTCAGTAAGATAAACAGAAGGTACTCCTCATATTTAGTCAGAGATGATCACAGTAGCTCAATTGGTGAGTCAGTCTGCATAAGGAAGCTACAAAAATGTGAGTCAAACTGCATGAGTAAGATACATCAATGTGAGTCAGACTTCATGAGTAAGATACATCAATGTGAGTCAGACTGCATGAGTAAGATACATTAATGTGAGTCAGACTGCATGAGTAAGATACATTAATGTGGGTCAATCTGCATGAGTAAGATACATCAATCTGAGTCAATATGCATGAGTAAGCTACATCAGTGTGAGTCAAACTGCATGGGTAAGATACAACATTGTGAGTCAAACTGCATGAGTAAGATACATCAATGTGAGTCAGACTGCATGAGTAAGATACATTAATTTGAGTCAGACTGCATGAGTAAGATACATTAATGAGTCAGACTGCATGAGTAAGATACATTAATGTGAGTCAGACTGCATGAGTAAGATACATCGATGTGAGTCAGACTGCATGAGTAAGATACATCAATGTGAGTCAGACTGCATTAGTAAGATACAACAATGTTGAGTCAGACTGCATGAGTAAGATACAACAATGTGAGTCAACCTGCATGAGTAAGATACATCAATGTGAGTCAAGACTGCATAAGTAAGATACAACAATGTGAGTCAGACTGCATAAGTAAGATACAACAATGTGAGTCAACCTGCATGAGTAAGATACATCAATGTGAGTCAGACTTCATGAGTTAGATACAACAATGTGAGTCAGACTGCATGAGTTAGATACAACAATGTGAGTCAGACTGCATGAGTAAGATACAACAATGTGAGTCAATCTGCATGAGTAAGATACAACAATGTGAGTCAGACTTCATGAGTTAAATACAACAATGTGAGTCAGACTTCATGAGTTAGATACAACATTGTGAGTCAGACTGCATAAGTAAGATACAACAATGTGAGTCAGACTGCATGAGTAAGATACATCAATGTGAGTCAGACTGCATGAGTAAGATACATCAATGTGAGTCAGACTTCATGAGTTAGATAAAACAATGTGAGTCAATCTGCATGAGTAAAATACATCAATGTGAGTCAGACTGCATAAGGAAGCTACAAAACTCTGAGTAAGATTATACATTTGCTGTTTTGAGTCAATCTCATGAGAGTAGAGTCAACTTGTGTATGAGTAAGATTATACATTTGCTGTTTTTAGTCAATCTGATGAGGATAGAGTCAACTTGTGTATAAGTAAGATTGTACATATGCTGTTTTGAGTCAATCTGATGAGGGTAGAGTCAACTTGTGTATGAGTAAGATTATACATTTGCTGTTTTGAATCAATCTGATGAGGATAGAGTCAACTTGTGTATGAGTAAGATAATACATTTGCTGTTTTGAGTCAATCTGATGAGGGTAGAGTCAACTTGTGTATGAGTAAGATTGTACATATGCTGTTTTGAGTCAATCTGATGAGGGTAGAGTCAACTTGTGTATGAGTAAGATTGTACATATGCTGTTTTGAGTCAATCTGATTAGGGTAGAGTCAACTTGTGTATGAGTAAGATTGTACATATGCTGTTTTGAGTCAATCTGATGAGGGTAGAGTCAACTTGTGTATGAGTAAGATTGTACATATGCTGTTTTGAGTCAATCTGATGAGGGTAGAGTCAACTTGTGTATGAGTAAGATTGTACATATGCTGTTTTGAGTCAATCTGATGAGGGTAGAGTCAACTTGTATATGAGTAAGATAATACATTTGCTGTTTTGAGTCAATCTGATGGGGGTAGAGTCAACTTGTGTATGAGTAAGATTATACATTTGCTGTTTTGAGTAAATCTGATGAGGGTAGAGTCAACTTGTGTATGAGTAAGATTGTACATATGCTGTTTTGAGTCAATCTGATGAGGGTAGAGTCAACTTGTGTATGAGTAAGATTGTACATATGCTGTTTTGAGTCAATCTGATGAGGGTAGAGTCAACTTGTGTATGAGTAAGATATACATTTGCTGTTTTGAGTCAATCTGATGGGGGTAGAGTCAACTTGTGTATGAGTAAGATTGTACATATGCTGTTTTGAGTAAATCTGATGAGGGTAGAGTCAACTTGTGTATGAGTAAGATTGTACATATGCTGTTTTGAGTAAATCTGATGAGGGTAGAGTCAACTTGTGTATGAGTAAGATTGTACATATGCTGTTTTGAGTCAATCTGATGAGGGTAGAGTCAACTTGTGTATGAGTAAGATTGTACATATGCTGTTTTGAGTAAATCTGATGAGGGTAGAGTCAACTTGTGTATGAGTAAGATTGTACATATGCTGTTTTGAGTCAATCTGATGAGGGTAGAGTCAACTTGTGTATAAGTAAGGTAATACATTTGCTGTTTTGAGTCAATCTGATGAGGGTAGAGTCAACTTGTGTATAAGTAAGGTAATACATTTGCTGTTTTGAGTCAATCTGATGGGGGTAGAGTCAACTTGTGTAAGAGTAAGGTAATGATGTTTTGACAGGTGTTTTTTCTGTTCTGTTTCAGCAGAGAAGACACATGAGTGGGAATCATTGTGGGATATAGAAAAAAGAGAAAGCTTAAAAGAAATGGAACCATATCCAACAAATAGATATGAGGAAATGATACGGTTGACTAATGAAGGAAAAATGTGGCAGTTTCCAATCAATAATGATCACGGTAAAATATAGAAATTCTTATCTATGATTTGTAATCTTGGTTTCCTGGACAAGGACTGCTGTAATATATTGGTTCTGTTTTACTCTCTTAGGAGCCAGGGTCAAATAAGTTCATTATCATAGGTGCCAGGGTCAAATAAGGTCATTATAATTGCCAGGGTCAAATAAGGTCATCATAGGTGCCACAGTCAAATAAGTTCATCATAGGTGCCAGGGTCAAATAAGTTCATCATCTTTGGAGCCAGGGTCAAATAAGTTCATCATCTTAGGAGCCAGGGTCAAATAAATTCATCATCTTAGAAGCCAGGGTCAAATAAGTTCATCATCATAGGTTCCAGGGTCAAATAAGTTCATCATCATAGGAGCCAGGGTCAAATAAGGTCATTATCTTAGAAGCCAAGGTCAAAAAAGGTCATCATCATAGGTGCCAGGGTCAAATAAGGTCATCATCTTAGGAGCCAGGGTCAAATAAGTTCATCATCATAGGAGTCAGGGTCAAATAAGTTCATCATCATAGGTGCCAGGGTCAAATAAGGTCATTATAGGTGCCACGGTCAAATAAGGTCATCATTATAGGTGCCAGGGTCAAATACGGTCATCATTATAGGTGCCAGGGTCAAATAAGGTCATCATCATAGGTGCCTGGGTCAAAAAAGGTCACCATCAAAAGTCAGTATCATAGGTGTCACAGTCAGTATGATAGGTGACACAGTCAGTATCACACAGTCAGAAGTATAGGTGACACATTCAGTATGATAGGTGTCACAGTCAGTATGAAAGGTGACACAGTCAGCATCATAGGTGTCACAGTCAGTATGATAGGTGACACAGTCAGTATCACACAGTCAGAATGATAGGTGATACAGTCAGAATGATAGGTGTCACAGTCAGTATGATAGGTACCACAGTCAATATGAAAGGTGACACATCCAGTATGATAGATACCACAGTCAGTATGATAGGTGTCACAGTCAGTAAGAAAGGTGACACAGTCAGTATCATAGGTGTCACAGTCAGTATGATAGGTGACACAGTCAGTATCAAACAGTCAGAATGATAGGTGATACAGTCAGTATCATAGGTACCACAGTAAGTATGACAGGTGTCACAGTCAGTATGATAAGTGTCACAGTCAGTATGATAGGTGTCAGAGTCAGTATCATAGGTACCACAGTAAGTATGACAGGTGTCACAGTCAGTATCATAGGTGCCACAGTCAGTATCATAGGTGTCACAATCAGTATGAAAGGTGACACAGTCAGTATCATAGGTACCACAGTACGTATGACAGGTGTCACAGTCAGTATGATAGGTACCACAGTTAGTATGATAGGTACTTCAGTCATTATGATAGGTGTCACAGTCAGTATGATAGTTGTCACAGTCAGTATGATAGGTGTCAGAGTCAGTATCATAGGTACCACAGTAATTATGACAGGTGTCACAGTCAGTATCATAGGTGCCACAGCCAGTATGATAGGTGTCACAATCAGTATGAAAGGTGACACAGTCAGTATCATAGGTGTCACAGTCAGTATGATAGGTGACACAGTCAGTATCATAGGCGACACAGTCAGTATCATAGGTGACACAGTCAGTATGATAGGTGACACAGTCAGTATGATAGTTTACACAGTCAGTATGATAGGTGTCACAGTCAGTATGATAGGTGACACAGTCAGTATCATAGGCGACACAGTCAGTATCATAGGTGAAACAGTCAGTATGATAGGTGACACAGTCAGTATAATAGTTTACACAGTCAGTATGATAGGTGACACAGTCAGTATCATAGGTTCCACAGTCAGTATCATAGGTTCCACAGTCAGTATTATAGGTGACACTGTCAGTATCATAGGTTCCAAATTCAGTATCATAGGAACCACAATTAGTATTATAGGTGGCACATTCAGTATCATAGGTGCCACAGTCAGTTTCATAGATGACGCAGTCAGTATCATGGGTGCAGCAGTCAGTATCATAGGTGTCAGTCAGTATGATAGGTATCACAGTCAGTATCATAGATGACACAATCAGTATAATAGGTGACACAGTCAGTATCATAGATGATGCAATCAGTATCATAGATAACACAGTCAGTGTCATAGGTACCACAGTCAGTGTCATAGGTGCCACAGTCAGTATAATAGGTGCCATAGTCAGTTTCATAGGTGCCACAGTCAGTATAATAGGTGCCATAGTCAGTATCATAGGTGATATATTCAGTATCATAGCTGACACATTCAGGATCATAGGTGCCACAATCAGTATCATTGGTGCCACAGTCAGTATTATAGGTGGCACATTCAGTATCATAGGCGCCACAGTCAATATCATAGGTGCCACAGTCAGTATCATGGGTGCAACAGTCAGTATCAGAGGTGCAATAGTCAGTATCATAGGTGACACATTCAGTATCATAGCTGACACATTCAGTATCATAGGTGCCACAGTCAATATCATAGGTGCCACAATCAGTATCTTGGGTGCCACAGTCAGTATAATAGGGGCCATAATTAGTATCATTGGTGCCACAGTCAGTTAACAGGTGGCAATCAGTATTATGGGTGCCACAGTCAGTATCATAGGTTCCACAGTCAGTATCATAGGTGTCATACTCAGTATCATAGGTGACACATTCAGTATCATAGCTGACACATTCAGTATCATAGGTGCCACATTCAATATCATAGGTGCCACAATTAGTATCTTGGGTGCCACAGTCAGTATAATAGGTGCCACAATCAGTATCATTGGTGCCACAGTCATTATTATAGGTGGCACATCCAGTATCATGGGTATAACAGTCAGTATCATAGGTATCATAAGTAACACAGTCATACAGGGTGTCCAAACAGGGTGTCATCATAGGTACCACAGTCAATGTCATAGGTGCCATAGTCAGTATCATAGGTGACACATTCAGTATCATAGCTGACACATTCAGTATCATAGGTGCCACATTCAATATCATAGGTGCCACAATAAGTATCTTGGGTGCCACAGTCAGTATAATAGGTGCCACAATCAGTATCATTGGTGCCACAGTCAGTATTATAGGTGGCACATCCAGTATCATGGGTACCACAGTCAGTATCATAGGTATCATAAGTAACACAGTCAAACAGGGTGTCCAAACAGGGTGTCATCATGGGTACCACAGTCAATGTCATAGGTGCCACAGTCAGTATCATAGGTATCATAAGTAACACAGTCTAACATTGTGTCCAAACCGGGTGTCATCATAGGTACCACAGTCAATGTCATAGGTGCCACAGTCAGTATCATATGTATCATAAGTAACACAGTCTAACAGGGTTTCCAAACAGGGTGTCATCATAGGTACCACAGTGAGTTCTTAAACTTAAATAAAAGAAATTAAATTAAAAAATGACAAGTTAAAAATGTAAATGTTCACTTATAATGAAAAATGCTTCAAATTATTTCAATTATAAATGATGCTTTTCTGTTTATATTGATATTAGTGATGTCACAGTTGTTGGTGTTGACCCAGCTGAGTAATATCAGAACAATTTGATCTATACAGATAAATATAAAACATTTCAACCAATCAGAAAACTAGTTTTATGCAGAATTAGGATATATTAATACATATACACCTTATGTTGTTAAATATTTCATTGGTGGTTGTTCATATGCTTTGAGATGGCAGATCCCTGTCATCTAGACAGATGGCAGATCCCTGTCATCTAGACAGCAGAAATAATTTGGTCTACTATACATTCAGCAGGAAAATGTATTGTGCAATCAAATACTGGTACATAGCATAATATACACCAAACATTTTGTTCACAGGGCTTTAGTTTACACAGGTCATAATTCACCATAATGTGGGGTCACAAATGGGGAAACTGTAGCAGGGACTCCAAACCCTTCTCTGGTGAACATGCTGGTGAACATTTAATATCTAGACCTTATATATTATAGCATGGTTAGGACAAGTGGTATAATTCACAGGTTATAATTCACCATAATGTGGGGTCACAAATGGGGAAACTGTAACAGGGACTCCAAACCCTTCTCTGGTGAACATGCTGGTGAACATTTAATATCTAGACCTTATATATTATAGCATGGTTAGGACAAGTGGTACTTCATTTTTTGCAAATCTCTGCATTTTGGGGGCACAAATTTGGCAAACAAGAGTGCAGTTAAATGTCATCTTTGGCAAGCATACCTTATCTATACCTTAGTTATATTGGATGTATCATCCTTAGGACAAAGACTATAATTATAATTTACACAATGTTTAGTATTGGAACCCCAAATAGAAAATCTATAGAGGCGTTCTATAAATTATTCTTTACTATTTACTTTTTGAGACCAAATATGCTTGCCTATTACTTGATGCTTAAGGTTTTTGATAACAAAATACATAATGTAGTTGATATTTTGTAATGAAATAGGATTATTATTTATGTTGTAGGGTGGACAGAAGAAGAAAATGTAGAATTTCATGAACATGTGTTTTTAGATGAATGTTTAGAGGATTTCCCTAAAACTGGTCCAGTTAGACATTTTATGGAGCTGGTTGTTACTGGCCTCACTCATAATCCATATATATCTATACAAGAAAAGTATGATCATATTGATTGGTTCAGACAATATTTTATTGAAAAACAGGACTTACTGCAAGAAGGTCTTGGTGAGGAGGGAGTTATGAGAATAAAATAACAACCAGAAACTCAGGAAGATTTAGCCCATTGTATTTTGTAGGAATATGTTTTGTTTATTATAATATAATAATGATTTTTCTTTTATGTGTGTCATTGAGAAACTTTTGATGAAAAATATGTATACCCTGTAGTACATCCACCATGTCGGCAGAGTGTTTATAAACATGGGGGGGGGTCTAATCTACAAAAACAGGTATTAATATGGTGTTGTAATCTAACTTTTACTCGCGGATGTAAACTTTCGTGATTATCTTATTAAAACCATTTGGCGAATTTTAACTTTCGCGATATGGAAATTAGTTGAACATTTGTTATTATTAAAATCATTTTCGGAAACAAATAAGTGACAACTTTCATGATTATTTTGTCCTCACAAAACATGTGAAAGTTAATCACACACAAATAACAGTTGTTTTACAGTACCTGGTATATGCTTGCCTTCATTTGTCAAACCACCCCATTAACACTGTATAGACTCACCCATGTTTATAAACACTGTTTAAATATCACAGACAGAATATACAGCTGTATGGCAGTTGTTGTCAAGGAAATTACATTTTACCCAAGTTGAGTGATATAATGGAGTTTTCCATGGTAACCTGTGCCATCCTGTTATATGTACAGAAAAGTCATGAAAAACATTTCATGGAATAATTATAATAATGGTGTTTTCTAGATTAATTTGTGATATTCCATTATTTATATGCAGAAAGTCATAAAAATATGGAAAACAGAGTAATAATATTTTTACAGGAAAATGTAAAATTCTGCAATACCATATCTAGTGACAATTACACCACAGGTGATACTCAAAATAAAAGTCCCACACAAATTAATGATATGGAGTAACAGATGGTTTACAAGGAAACCTCATTTTCATTACTGAGTAGAGTGGAATAATGGAGTTTATGCCCCAGTCAACATTCTTTCATTCATGTCGAGGTGGTCGGTTCATGCAAGATGGAGATAACCAGAGTGCCTGGAGAAAGCAGAGTGCCTGGAGAAAGCAGAGTGCCTGGAGATAACCAGAGTGCCTGGAGATAACCAGAGTGCCTGGAGAAAGCAGAGTGCCTGCTGCAAACATGCAGCAAGCTAACTATCAAACATTCTCAGACTAGGATGTGTCTCGTGTGGGATTTTAACCTTGGGGATGAGAAGTGCTCTGGACGTCCTTAAGTAGTGTACACTTCAGACAACTCAGCCTACAAGGCCCAACATTTTGACTTCTTTTTCTATCAACTTGTCAGGGGAAACGCCAAGAGCAAATTGTGTTTCGGTTTTGTTTTTTGAAACCTTCCGCGGTCGAAAAAACGGGATTATTTTTTGTCAAGTGTCCGACACCGGAAAACAATCGGTCACATTCAGTTTCGTATTTTAACGGTAAAATTTGCATGTATGGGTGAAAATGCAATATAAGCACATGTATCATAAACTTAAAATTTCGTATGTATTATAAAATTTTACATGACATATCATACTTATAAAAAATTCGCGATTTTCTGACGGCACCCGATTTCTCTTGAAAATCAGCACGAAATTCAACTCGATTTTTAAAACTTGTACGTTTTTTGTACCATGAATATTTCTCTTTGAAATTTTGACATAACATTACAATACTATTGTTATTTATTTCCTTAAAATATTATACCTGGTGCATAAAGTGTAGATATCTGAAAAAAGCAAAAAACCAAGAGCCTCCATTCGTCGTCAATGAAAACAAAAATGGCCGCGAGCTTCAGTGTACAGTAAATTCAGTGTCGTGTTTGAACGGTAAAGTTTGCATTTATGGGTGTGAACGCATTATAAGCAGATTTGTCATGAACTTAGAATTTCGCAGTATGAAAAAATCCGAGATGACATGCATACTTACAAAAAATTCGCGATTTTCTGACGGCACCTGGTGTCTCTTGAAAATCACTGTTAATCAGCATGACTCAATTTTTAAAACTTGTACGTTTTTTGTATCATGAATATTTCTCTTTGAAATTTTGACATAACATTACAATACTATTGTTATTTATTTTCGCAAAATATTATACCTGGTGCATACGGTGTGGATATCTGAAAAAAGCAAAAAACCAAGATCCTTCATTCGTCGTCAATGAAAACAAATATGGCCGCAAGCTTCAGTGTACACTAAATTCAGTGTCGTATTTTAACGGTAAAATTTGCATTTATGGGTGTAAACGCATTATCAGCAGATTTGTTATGAACTTAAAATTACGAATGTATGAAAAAATTCTGGATGACACGCATACTTGCAAAAAAACCTCTATTTTCTGACGGCACCTGATTTCTCTTAAAAATCACTGTAGCCTAATCAGCATGAAATTCGACTCGATTTTTAAAACTTGTACGTTTTTTGTACCATCGTCTTTTTTCTTTGAAATTTTGACATTGTATTACAATATTATTGTAATTTATTTTAACAAAGTATTATACCTGGTGAATGCGGTGTCAATATCTGAAAAAAGCAAAAAACCAAGAGCCTTCATTTGTCGTCAATGAAAACAAATATGGCCGTGACCTTCAATGTACTCATACATTGTACATACATCTGACGTAGTGACGTCAATATCGTGTTTCGCTTCATCACACAGTCGAGTCATGACTGTTGCATGCATTATCGATTTTTCTACCTACATGCACTGTCAGCTGCCCAGCATGTTTACATATTGCGGTGACTTCTAATCGTTACATGTTGCAGGGATCCTACCATTTTGAGGTCCAAAATATAGGAAAAATAGGAATGTGGCATCAAAATTATAGGAATTTTATGAAAATTATAGGAGTTTCCACTAAAATTATAGGAATATTTTTAAATAATTTGCACAAAAATATACATCCACGGCCTCTCCTACAGCCATTTCTGTTCCCCCTTTTACTAACAAACATAAAACATTGGCAACTGCAATGTATACTTACTGGTTTAAAAATACATAAACGTGAATGTTGTTTCATATATGTACTAAATGCAAGAAAATGTCCCCATTCTGAATTCCAGTAACAAAAATCATGATAGGAAAATATAAGAAAAGGGTAAAAAAAATTATAGGAAATACAGCCCAACCTGCCCTCAAGGTCAACTGTCCATTAAGGCCACTTTTACTGGTTCCTTTGATAGACAGGTTTAACTGTGTAGAAAAACATAGAAATGGTAGGATCTCTGATGTTGACCTCCACTCAAATAAATATGTCTTGCTGGTCCAAATAATCAGCATTAATGTGTGGTGTGTGTGTGTGTGTGTGTGTGAGAGAGAGAGAGAGAGAGAGAGAGAGAGAGAGAGAGAGAGAGAGAGAGCATATGTGTGATGGGAGGGTAGGATTTGAGGAATTTTAAAACTGCATGATTATGTACCCATTACAAGCCATATGTGTTATATACATGTACATGAGTAGTCTACTAAAATATTTGACTTATTTCAAACCAACACCAGAATATGCAGGTGTACAATAAAGTATTTATAAATTGAAAATGAAATGCATACATTAAATAATTAGAATGCTGCATCAAAACTAACCAAAGATAAATCTCATTTTTTTTAAATTTTAAAATTAATTGTACATGTGAGGTAGTCATGGACTTGACATTTTAATGAGGGAAAAAGCATAAACTATATTATGTTGAGGCAGTGCTTGTGAAAACAATATTCATTAACTTGGGTTTGAGCTTAGCTGTGGATTAACATCTTTAGACATTGCTTCAATATTTCATATCACAAAATTTCATATACATACATGTATATATATATACACATGTATTTTAGTTGTTTAATGTGTAATTTCAGTGTTCAATCATGAATTTTATTCTTTCCTGATCATTTTCAGCTTATGAGGGTTAATTTGAGGTTGAATGTTACACAAATGAAAGTGTAAATAAGATTTACAACAAATACTTATTATAATTCCACATCAATTTAGTTTATTTTATATAGTTTTAATTTTAATACTAATTTTACCAGTCTAAAAAATTGGTTTTATCATAATTATACATGAAAAAATGCACAAGTCATGAGTTATCAGTGAAAACTTGTTAAATCCATGGACTGAAACAAATCAGCAAGGAATAATATAACTACCAGATGTGAAATAAGGTGTTTGTTGCTGAATAAGAGAAAGTTTATAAGTGCCTTACATTGCATTACATGGGAGGTCTTTCTCTGGTTCCATACTTGTTCATCATCTGAATTAAATGACAACTTATGATGGGCCATGTTAGCTTAAATTTGAATTACTCTGGCTTTTAAGTCAACATCAGATGATGGACACATGTATTGTTGTAGGTATGGTAAGTCTATGTGTTTGTAACTCACATCTAAACACATCTGTCAAACTGAATTAAGCAAAGTGACTTTAATGACTTGGCTCAGTTGTGGGTGTTGAATCAAGATTATAATGGACAATTTGCAATGTTTTAGACCTATCTGTTTATGGTTTAAGTTAAATTATAATTTCATTTCATTATTTAGCAATTTCAATTATGATACATTAGCAAAAAGATCCTGTCTCCTCTAAAGTTTTAGAGCAAAAACAGTAGAGCTGTCATGTGCTACTGGAATAATATAATTCAAATGTTCTGACTTTGAATGCATTATTTTTATAAAAATTCAAAATCACTTTAATCAGCACATGACAATTTCATAAAAATTCAATAGTAGCATATGCCAAGGCTAATTACAATAAAAATAACTTAGTAGCTTAGATCATAGATGTATGCACACTGTATGAGTCCAGTTTTTATGCAAATTTTCAATTTGTATAGGATTTCAAATGAATTTTTTTCTGTTAAAATTTGATTAAACAATTAAATGGGACTGTATAATAAACCATGAGTTCATGCTTTGTACCAAAGTAAAGAAGGCGGGGTTTTTATTACATTAGAATTTGAAAAAATATATAATTAAGACCAGTGCCAATCTTGTGATGAAATTCAAAATGTACATATTTATGAATTGAGAGCTAAATCTAAGTTGAAAGATGTTCCTCATCTAAGGAATATTTTATGTAGAAATCCACACTCCTGGTCAAATATTAATGGTAAATATTTTGAGTAAACCCATTCCCCATGTATTTAAAATAAATAAATAAAATAAGACAGTTGAATGTTATTTAGCAGCCAAATACATTGAAGGCCTACAAAGCATACAGGCCAATGTGTCCTGAGTACATGCAGGCCAGTGTATTGGTATCCATGCAAACTTCATATATTCAGTGGTACCACAAATCAATCCTGCATGTTATATGGTGTAAAAAACATGACTACCATGTACAAAATACAAAAGGATCATTCGGGAATGCAAAAAATAACTTTGAGGCGGTGACGGCACTTTTCTAAGATGGCTGCCTGAAAGTAGACCCAAATTTCCGGCAAAATCGGCTTGAAGTGTGAAGAAAATTACTATTTAAATGGTAAAACTTACTTTATTTCAGCAAATAAATCCAAACAGCGTCTCTGGACTATCAAATTTACACATGGTGTACCATGAGGAAGCTGCCGTTGCATTATTTATGGGTCAAATGAGCCGGAAAAGGGACCGACCCATGATCACATATCCGACATTTTCATCGATTTTTTCGACTTTAAAACTTGTACGTTTTTTGTACCAGAAAATTTAACTGTCGAATTATACATCAAAATAAACACGGGAAAAAGTTCTTTCCATTCATATTAAAACATCTTTGGTGCATGAGCAAATGATTGAAAGAGATCACATTTTTCAAAAAAATAATTTTCGATTTTAGGCAAGTGTCCCGCATTCAATCGGTATTTAAATGGTAAAATTGCCACCAAATTAGAGCAAATCTGCCTTTAATCAATTACAATTATTCAGAAATTTTAATAAAATGCCATGTGTTTCAGTAATAACAGTCGGTAAGACAAATATTTCATTATTTCCACGCCTCGAGTATATGCCGTTTTTGGCCATTTTTTTCACCCCTTCTGCGCGTGCAAACTTGTTTAATGAATCAATGCGTAGGCCGGGTTGGCGTTTCCCCTGTGTTGGTTGTAAAACCTTTCATTCTGAGAAAATGAGTCCATTATTCTCGAGTAATATCAACCAATTTCTGTCTCTCTTCTCCATTACATTATACTCTACTTGCACTGTACCTATTTTTACAGATATCTTTGCTTGTCATCAATCTTGAGTTAATTGATATTTTCCTTTGATTTTCATCCATTGATTTGGAAGAGTATTGTTTGTAAGTTAGAGGTCGTGGGTTTGAACCCTGACCCTGTCTGACCCAAGACTTGAAGTGGGTACTGCATGTTCTGTTGCCAAGTACTCTACATTAGGAAATAAAAGTTATGGTTCTTTTGGATGGGAACTTAAAATAAACAAGGTTCCATGTCACATTAGGCTTGGCACGTTAAAGAACCCTGCTGTATAATGCCATAAGCACAACACACAGGCACAATTTATGCACCTTTGCCTATAGCTGGCAATGTCTTGATCTAAGTGAAATATTCTTGACTGAGACATTTAACACCATTACTCAACTTAATCTCATCCATTATCATTTTGGTTCTTTTTTTAATTCAGAAACCACAATCACATGTGGTAAGATTATAAGTATGAAGAATAGGTCCATGGCATGGATAAATACAAACCCAGTAATATACTTCTTGGAAGTATTAAAAGTTGAAGTGAATAAAAGAAATTTGTTGGGAGTGAATAAGAGCCACCAAGAACATGCTATATTTAGCCAAACCCACCAAGAACATGCTATAATCAGCCACAGCCACCAAGAACATGCTTTATTTAGCCAAACCCACCACGAACATGCTATAATCAGCAAAAGCCACCAAGAACATGCTATAATAAGCCACAGCCACCAAAAACATGCTATAATTAGCCACAGCCACCAAGAACATGCTATAATTAGCCAAAGCCACCAAGAACATGCTATAATTAGCCACAGCCACCAAGAATATGCTATAATTAGCCACAGCCACCAAGAACATGCTACAATCAGCCACCTAGAGCATGCTTTATTCACCCACAGCCACCAAGAGCATGCTAAAATCAG
Organism: Anadara kagoshimensis; assembly: GCA_021292105.1. Taxonomy (NCBI): domain Eukaryota; kingdom Metazoa; phylum Mollusca; class Bivalvia; order Arcoida; family Arcidae; genus Anadara; species Anadara kagoshimensis. The sequence goes on from CM037865.1 coordinate 4,951,370, forward strand.
TCACAACCACCAAGAACATGCTATAATTAGCCAAAGCCACCAAGAACATGCTATAATCAGCCACAGCCACCAAGAACATGCTATAATCAGCCACAGCCACCAAGAACATGCTATAATCAGTCACACCCACCAAGAACATGCTATAATCAGCCAAAGCCACCAAGAACATGCTATATTCAGCAAAAGCCACTAAGAACATGCTATAATCAGCAAAAGCCACTAAGAACATGCTATAATCAGCAAAAGCCACTAAGAACATGCTATAATAAGCCACAGCCACCAAGAACATGCTATAATCAGCCACAGCCACCAAGAGCATGCTATAATCAGTCACACCCACCAAGAACATGCTATAATCAGCCACAGCCACCAAGAACATGCTATATTCAGCAAAAGCCACTAAGAACATGCTATAATCAGCAAAAGCCAGAAAAACATGCTATAATCAGCCACAGCCACCAAGAACATGCTATAATTAGCAAAAGCCACTAAGAACATGCTATAATCAGCAAAAGCCACTAAGAACATGTTATAATCAGCCAAAGCCACTAAGAACATGATATAATCAGCAAAAGCTACTAAGAACATGCTATAATCAGCAAAAGCCACTAAGAACATGCTATATTCAGCAAAAGCCACTAAGAACATGCTTTTATCAGCAAAAGCCACTAAGAACATGTTATAATCAGCAAAAGCCACTAAGAACATGCTATAATCAGCAAAAGCCACTAAGAACATGCTATAATCAGCAAAAGCCATTAAGAACATGCTATAATCAGCCAAAACCAGTAATAATCGGTTTTATTCATCCACAGCCACCAGTCAACCACAATCACCAAAAATGTTATAACAAAATAATGTGAAAGAGAATATTATAGGTGAAATTGTATTGAGACATTTGGTTATGTAAGACTTGATTTAGGCTTGCACCAGACAAAATGAAAAATAATGATAAAGTTATTGATTCTTTATTTGTCAAAATAAATACCAAATTATAGTTTTAAATTGCATAGTCCTTCTTCACGGAGTACCAGTAATCAGTCCAGTCATAATTTATAATACAAACAAACATTCGTTGGTTGATATAATAGTCATGTAGGCCTATACACAACACACCATCACCAACAATAAATAATAGGAAATAATTGTAAACTTATATAAGTGTGTAGGCCAATTAGAAGTCAGAAACTTTAAATCCAATGCAAATTAAAAGTGTATTTGGACCAATTAGAATTCAGGATCAACCACATATCAGTGATTGGTTCAAAATATAGGCCAATTACAAGTTAGAATACCAGTACACCATGAGACCAGCCAATCAATTTTCAGAATACTTTCACTATAAACAAGTCAGTGATTGGTTGGATAGTCAACTACTATAATTGGTAGTTTCATTGTCTCTGTTGGAATAAGTTCTGAAGTCCCATGATTACTGTCTGTTGATGTTCATTGCTGATATTGGGTTCACCTGGAAGCCAACTTGTTTCATCCTTGAGAACAGTATGTTTTCTTTTTCTATTGCGAGTTGGCAATTTGTTTGTCATGACGTCTACGTCTCTAACTATCTCAGGATCTCGAGTTGGCCATTTGTTTGTCATAACCTCTATGTCTCTAACTATCTCAGTATCTCTCCTAAAAGAAGAAAATGATCAGTAACATTGTATTTTAGTATAGTATTACTCTAAGTACATGTATGATATTTTAGGTACTTTGTTGTTACAGAACATTACCTAAAGACCCAAATGGTGTTGAAACACATGCCTGATAAATACTACATATATGTGTTAATTTTAGCAGTGAATAAAATTTTAGCAGTTTCTGCGATGATATGGTAGAAGTTGAACAAGTATTGGACAAGTTGCACCCACAGGAAAATTAAACACAACATACCAGAAACTAGATACAAAGACCCATAACCCCCAATTCTGCAAAAATCTGAAATGTGACACAAAAATTGTACATTGATTAAATGAAAAAATAAAAAAATGTTCTTGCATTTTCTGCATTATGTCCTTATTTGACCTTTGAAATAAACCTGTGACCTTGACCTTCAATACTTGGACCAAAATTTTATGTGTGACACACCACCTTCCCACATAATACATGTTTGGTATAAGTTTCATCTTGATATTCTCATTGAGTCAAAAGATATGGACCTGACAAGAAAGATGTTAACATATGGACGGAGGGACAGCGCCATACCATAATATGTCAAACATAAACCTTTTTTGTCATTGACCTTAGACTTTGGCTTCATGTAGGAAGCAGCGATAAAAAGACAAAAATATAAAATCAACATTTAAAATACCTTCAAAAATAGCTTTAGGTAGCAAAAGCACAAAGATCTAGGTCAATTTTCTAAGGGCATTTCAAGTAAACAGCAAAACTGAAAACCCCATACCATTATCTTCTCAAATAGACAAGATATAGCAATTCCATCAAAAAATGTAATGTCCTATTGTCCTATGTGTCTACAAAATTTCCTAAAATAAACAGACTATAGGCTTAAGATCCTAGAGAATCCCAATATTGCATCATATTTTGTCTCGACTCATTCTTTATGATTTGTTAAGTACTCTGACCAAGTGACCTACTTTTGGTCACTATTATTTAAGAAATGACATTATGATCATGATATTTCAAGGGGTAATGCAAGATAGTGTGGCGCGTACCAAATTTTCATTTTGAATTTGGCAGACCCTACATTATTTTGCAGAAATGTCATTTCTTATATTAACAATTCTTTCTTTTAATAAATATTTTGATTTGTTTTAACCCTTTGCGCTATTTCTTCCATACCTGCTCATGTGAAATAGGATTTTAAGCCATGTGAGATCGGCGTATCTCACATGACCACATGACCCCTGTGTGGGACATGACGTAATATTGTGGGAAAATTGATACACATCAAGGGTCATGAGCCCAATTGTCTTTCATGGGAATTGCAATGCAATTACTTCTGCATGTTTCATCAAAGAGAGATACAATCATATTGTAAATATAATGCAGTAAATAATAAGATCTGAATAACACGGGTTTAAATGCTTCTTACCAAGTTTCATTGAAATTTGTCCAGTTGTTGAAAAGTAAAAAATAGATGTGTATGATGTATGCGCATATGAGAGCCAGTCTTCACCATAAAATTATCAAAAAAAGCCAATTTGTAATGAATATGGCATATGGGCATACACAAACACACACTATGTTATACCATAAAAAATATTTAATTCATACCTACCTCTTTGGGTCTGTTTGTTTTGAAGAAATATTACATATTGATGGAAGCCCATACAGTGAATGGGTATTATATGCTACAGGAACCAATACATATGGTGGTGAGTCATCACTTGGCAGATTGTTCTGTAAACCTACCAGAAGAAGAATAAAAGACATCTACAATGTATTTTAGCGCTTGCGCACACACAAACACACACACACACACACACACACACACACACACACACACACTGTACCTAGTAAAGTGAATTAAAACTCAAAACAACATACATTTATATAACATTGTAACTATGGTTATTTGAGATGAGCTCTTCAGATTTTTGAATTCTTAAAATTACAATGAAAAACTGACTTGACCATTATTGCCATATTGGACCTGAAAATGACAGCATCATTGCCATATTGGACCTGAAAATGACAGTATTATTGCCATATTGGACCTGAAAATGACAGTATTATTGCCATATTGGACCTGAAAATGACAGTATTATTGCCATATTGGACCTGAAAATGACAGCATCATTGCCATATTGGACCTGAAAATGACAGCATTATTGCCATATTGGACCTGAAAATGACAGCAACATTGCCATATTGGACCTGAAAATGACAGTATTATTGCCATATTGGACCTGAAAATGACAGCATCATTGCCATATTGGACCTGAAAATGACAGCATCATTGCCATATTGGACCTGAAAATGACAGCATTATTGCCATTTTGGACCTGAAAATGACAGCATCATTGCCATATTGGACCTGAAAAATGACAGCATCATTGCCATATTGGACCTGAAAATGACAGCATCATTGCCATATTGGACCTGAAAATGACAGTATCATTGCCATATTGGACCTGAAAATTGGAGAAAAATTATGTTCTGAGTTTTTTTTATTTATCCCATATGCAGTTTTAAAAAGAAGAATGTTTATGAAATTAAATAAAAACATCAGCAAGATCATCAAAAATGTTTTTTTTTATACCTAAACAGTACCTTTTAAAATGATCTATAAGAGCAGGAGGCCCATATACAGATTTTGGTAACACAATTTAAGAATAAATTGATAATCATTAAGTTGTAGCCATTATGTATAATTCAGGGTAAATTATGACTTATAATATTTAATATTACCTCCAGGAATCACTGTTTGGGGTAATGGTTTAATATCCTGATTATTGCCACAGGTAGATAACAGCATACAATTAACAGGTGATTTTTGTCTAATTATCCTCTTATACTGGTTTGTTGATGTTAGTGATGTAGAAAATGTGTTGTGTCCACTTCTGTGACTGACCGTGATGTTATTTACTGGTACTGATGTGATTTCGTCAATTCCACTACTAACCATATTGTAATTTGGCGCTATGGTTTTGTTAGAAGCCAAACTTTTTGTAATGGATATAGAGTATTTCTGGCAGCCATCACTGACAATGTTGTAATCAGCTGGTGTGTTGGTATTCTGTATATTGCTGACCATGAAGTTACTTACTGATGTACATATTGGTAAGTTAGATTGTATTCTTTTGGCCATTTTGGACAATCCACCTTCAACTGGACATCTGTCATCATCAGTCAATGATGTGTCTTTAACTGTTTCAATGTTCTGTTTCACCATGGAAGGTCCCTGTAACTGTTTTAATTTTTGTTGTTTTATTTTATCTTGATAGTTTTGCAGTAAATCTCTCCTTGTTATTGTTTGCTTTCTCAACATTAATGTTTGTTTATTATTTCCATGGTCTCCTGCTTCTTTACAGGTCTTAAGAAATTGACATGGTGACAGATCACCATGACAACAGTTGCTAGATGAATTCGGTGAATTTGATTGGTCACTTAGTTGAGTTTGAATATTTGTTCCTGATAAAGAGAATACATGTATTTTACCATCTTTTACTTGTTTCATTAGTTTATTTGATGTCTTTGGTTGATTCTGATATTTAGCTAGGTGCTCATATGCTTGTGTCATTGCTTTATATTCAGCTATAGCCTCTTGATGTTTTAATGCTGTTTCATATATTTTGATTTTTTGTTTCACTTTAAGAGCACCGAGATACTGGTATTCTTTCTTCAGATTTTCGTACTCTGTCAAGGCTTCTTGACGCATTTCTTCTATCGTTTTTGGTAAACTTGTTGTAACATCAATGTAAGAGCTGAATGTCATTCGTCTTCTTGGTGTATATACATAACCTATAAAATCAGATTATACAAGAGGCAGTCATGATAATTGAACCTGCAATTCATCAATGTACACATTTTATATAATAAAACAATTAGTGAATTACTTTACAATGCAAAACTTAGTGAATATTTTCATCTAAATACCACTGATGCCAGTAATCCAATAATACTGTATTGTACATGTAAGTCAGTAGGTTGATTGATTGACTGAATGGGATTTTACTTCCTAATCAAAAACAGTCACGACCTTTTTAGCTCACCTGGCCTAAAGGCCATGTGAGCTTTTGCCATCACTCGGCGTCCGTCGTCCGTCAGTCCGTCAGTCTGTCAGTCAGTCAGTCAGTCAGTCAGTCAGTCCGTCTGTAAACTTTTCACATTTTGGCTATCTCCTCTGAAACCCCTGAACCAATTTTAACCAAACTTTACAGGAATGATGTATGGAAGGTCCTTTACTTAGATTGCCGATTTTTTTTTTGATCCGCCAAAAAACATGGCTGCCAGCCAAAAAGATAGTTTAACATTGGACCCTATGGGAAAAATGCATTTTTGACTATTTCCTCAGAAATGACTGAAGCAAATTTAACCAAAATTTACAGGAATGGTGTAAGGAAGGTCCTTTACTTAGATTGCCAAATTTTTTTTGATCTGTCAAAAAACATGGCGGCCAGCGCAGAAGATAGTTTAAACATTGGACCCTATGGGAAAAGCATATATTTGCTATCTTCTTTGAAACCGCTGAGCCAATTTGAACCAAACTTTACAGGAATAATGTATGTAAGGTCATTTACTAAGATTGCCAAATTTTTTCCGATCCGCCAAAAAAAATGGCCGCCAGGGCCAAACAAAGTTTAGTAACATTGGGCCCTATGGGAAAACACACATTTTGGCTATCTCCTCAGAAACAACGGAAGCGAATTCAATTAAACTTTACAGAATGATGTATGGAAGGTCTTTGGCAAAGATTGCCAAAATTTTCTGATCCGTCAAAAAAACATGGCCTCCAGCGCAAAATATAGTTTAACATTGGACCCTATGGGAAAAGCATATATATGCTATCTCCTCTGAAGCTAGTGAAGCAAATTGAACCAAACTTTACAGGAATGATGTATAGAATGTCCTTTAGATAGATTGCCAAAATTTTTCTGATTGGCCAAAAAAACATGGCTGCCAGGGCAGAAGATAGTTTAACATTGGACCCTATGGGAAAAACGCATTTTTGACTATTCCTCAGAAATGACTGAAGCAAATTGAACCAAACTTTACAGGAATGATGTATAGAAGGTCCTTTACATACATTGCCAAAATTTTTCTGATCTGCCATAAACATGGCTGCCAGCGGAGAACATTGTTTCACATTGGACCCTATGGGAAGAGCTAGTAAGAGATGTGATTTTAATCAGATTGAAAAAACTGAATGGTACATATAGTTCTACAGTGATTTCCTTAGCCATTCTGTCTGATATAAACAGTGCATTTGTTAATCACTGGAATACAAATTTGCTTTAAAAGCATTTTAGTCAGGTGAGCGATACAGGCTCAGCCACACTGAGCCTCTGCTCAGCCACACTGAGCCTCTGGTTTAAGTTCTTAGTCAGAGGTAAAGGTTCTAACCCACGGTCTCCCACAAACTAACCGAGCACTCTAATAACTAAGCTACTGTAGTGAAATGCAAGTAAGTTGATATATATATATATATATATATAATATATATATATATATATATATATATATATATATATATATATATATATACACAAGTTACATACACGTTCATATACTGGCCTATTTTAGATGTTAACTTATAAATATTGTATTTGAGATAAATTGTTGTTACACATAGCACTCATAAAAATGCTTTCCTACTAGATTCGTAAGTCAAAGGACTTCACATTGCAGTGATACAATCAAAAACAAACGTACCAATTCATGTCTAAATCACAATCTCAAAGCAAAGTAAAAATTCCGTAACTAGCAAATTAGGTTTAACATGTGAATCCCCACGTAGGAAATGAGACTGGATGCTCTGGAAAGGTAAGCTCGGAGCTCCTCCTGTTTAGCTAGCTACACCCACAACCATATTGCTTACAACTACCTAGTTACTGAATGACAACTTGATAACAAAACTGAACTATACCACTTAAGTTGCCCAATTCAATATTTAAGGAAACCACACTAACCAGTAACATGTATATTATATGATTTTTTTTCATAATCCAAATTAATTGTCAACCCATTAAGCAACCAAGTAAAATGACCATGAATCCGAACACAAAAAACACCACAATACCCCCTCCTTGTGTCCCTATGACAGTCCTGTCTTACCTGGATATTTCTGTTGGTGTTCTATCTTTATAAATTTTGCCTGTTTAAAGTATTTCTCTTTATCTACCGGTGGAAGTTGGTTCCATTCTTGTCCAATTCTAAAACAAATCATATTGGAATTTAAGTTTTACTGAAACAAGTATTTCTTAAACCTCAATCAATGGCAATTCCATGACAATTACGAATTTCAATCAAGTTTCGTAATAATAGTGTATATTTTGCTTAAAACTCTCTCTGCAAATTAAGTTTATCCTTAAACCTGCCAATTAACAATTAAGTTTATCCTTAAACCGTGCAATTAAGTTTATCCCTAAACCTAACAATTGAGTTTATCCTTAACCCTGGCAATTAAGTTTATTCTTAAACTTAACAATTAAGTTTATCCTTAACCCTGGCAATTGAGTTTATTCTTAAACTTAACAATTAAGTTTATCCTTAACCCTGGCAATTAAGTTTACTCTTAAACTTAACAATTAAGTTTATTCTTAAACTTAACAATTAAGTTTATCCTTAAATCTGGCAATTAAGTTTATCCTTAACCATGCAATTAATTTTATCCTTAACCCTGGCAATTAAGTTTATTCTTAAACTTAACAATTAAGTTTATCCTTAACCCTGACAATTGAGTTTATTCTTAAACTTAACAATTAAGTTTATCCTTAACCCTGGCAATTAAGTTTACTCTTAAACTTAACAATTAAGTTTATTCTTAAACTTAACAATTAAGTTTATCCTTAAACCATGCAATTAAGTTTATCCTTAAACCATGCAATTAAGTTTATCCTTAAACCGTGCAATTAAGTTTATCCCTAAATCTGACAATTAAGTTTATCCCTAAACCTAATTATTAAATTTATCCTTAAATCTGACAATTAAGTTTATCCTTAAACCTGGCGATTAAGTTCATCCTTAAACCTGACAATTAAGTTTATCCTTTAACCTGGTAATTAAGTTTGGCTTAATGATTTAAGATTTTATGTAGAGCTTACCGGTGAAATATTACTTTAAAACTGTCTGTCATTTTTTAAATTTAACGTAAACTCTGTCAGGTAAATACCATTTACCATTTACGTTGTACATATACCATTTCACTTAATTCTGCCACAAAATTGAAGTTTTATTTAAAACTCAATTTGTTTTAGTTGAATTTGCCTATTAAGTTTGCTTTACACTTTAATTTATGTTATACTTTAGAAAATTGTCGATTAAGTGTGCTTTAGGTGTTTACATTTAAGTTTATATGTACCAAGTATGTTTCATTAAATGTCGTTATCAATTATGTTTAAACCTTAACTTTAAGGATTATACTTCCGGTTGTTCAGTCTCATTGGTATATCGTTGAATAATTTCCTTTATTTGTAACACTGGTGGAAATACAATTATGATGACAAAGTTCTGACATGAGCTGAAACAAGTCAAATGCCACTTTAAACAGGACAGTATGTTGTTTCTTTTCTTATTTTCTGTCATGTGCTACTTTTGGATTTTTATGAAATATTTGAATGTATTATTTCATAAAAATTTAAAAGTAGCACATGACATTTCTGTCTGCTTTAAAATTAAGTTTGAACCGCGTTTGTCTATGGGGCAACTTGTTGGACGCATGCGGGAATTCTTAGGGGGCTTCTTCTGTTGAATATCCTTCAAAATCACGCCTATGTAATTAATTGAAGCTCCGACATAATTTCTAATAGAAAAAATAACTCTCATTGTTAAAAAAAACATAAAAATATGTATAATATATAGCCTTCTAGTTTTTTTGTTCTGTTTGCAGTTGTAATCATAAGCTTATTTTGTTACGTCAGTGCATTACATCTATGCCGAATTGTCTGCCTTAACGATTTGTCATATTCGAAAGATCTTTTTGTCACATTTTGAACAATTTTTAACATTTTTCAAAGATGTTCGTATACTGTCAACATTTTACTCATATAAGACAAGAAATCGACAACCGAGGCGACGTGTAATAACCATACCAAACTTCAATGTTCTGTGGGTTCTTCCTTGTAATATCTATCTGTTAGTACTTTGATATTTGTTTGCTATGCAATATTTACGTAGAGTAGTCATAATCGGACTGTGTAGTTTGTTATAGATGAATGCTGCTGTCATCGGTGGACATGTGAAAGCACCCGGACTTCCGGAACAGACCCCAGTGTGAGCAAGTTTGTCAGTTCACCTGTCAAAGGTCGATGGTTTTTCTCCAGATACTAGCTCGGATTCTCCACCATCCCAGAACTAACCGCCTTGATATAAGTGAAAGAATCATTACTGGGACATAAACTCCATTTTGATGTTTACATTGAGAAAAAATAACAAATGGTTGTTCCATCTATTGCAAGGTATATAAGTACATGCATGTACTCGTTTTTAACAAACTTATGTGTATATACTTTTCAAAAATCTCTAGATTTGTTGCATTAGGATACAATTTTTTCATCGCTGGTCGTCTATCATTTGAGAAAAGTAGATACGCATTTTTAGGTCTTTTTATCTTTTCCTGAACATCCATGTCCTGAAAGTAATAATATAAAACACTAGTAATATAGATCTATAGGAAAATAATGAAACTGACAAATCATGTATTTAGCAAAAGCCAATGCTATCAACTTTTCAAGAACACTACACAATACCAGTATGTGGCATTAATGGGTAAACAAGAACACTACACAATACCAGTAGGTGGCATTAATGGGTAAACAAGAACACTACACAATACAAGTAGGTGGCATTAATAGGTAAACAAGAACACTACACAATACCAGTAGGTGGCATTAATGGGTAAACAAGAACACTACACAATACCAGTAGGTGGCATTAATGGGTAAACAAGAACACTACACAATACCAGTAGGTGGCATTACTGGGTAAACACGAACGCTACACAATACCAGTAGGTGGCATTAATGGGTAAACACGAACGCTACACAATACCAGTAGGTGGCATTAATGGGTAAACAAGAACACTACACAATACCGGTAGGTGGCATTACTGGGTAAACAAGAAAACACTACACAATACCAGTAGGTGGCATTAATGGGTAAACACGAACGCCACACAATACCAGTAGGTGGCATTAATGGGTAAACAAGAAGAACACTACACAATACCAGTAGGTGGCATTAATGGGTAAACACGAACGCTACACAATACCAGTAGGTGGCATTAATGGGTAAACAAGAAGAACACTACACAATACCAGTAGGTGGCATTAATGGGTAAACGCGAACGCTACACAATACCAGTAGGTGGCATTAATGGGTAAACACGAACGCTACACAATACCAGTAGGTGGCATTAATGGGTAAACACGAACGCTACACAATACCAGTAGGTGGCATTAATGGGTAAACAAGAAGAACACTACACAATACCAGTAAGCGGCATTACTGGGTAAACGCGAACGCTACACAATACCAGTAGGTGGCATTAATGGGTAAACAAGACGTATTGAAACCATTGATTTTACAAAAGGGCAAAATGTCCATAGTGATGTGGCCGTTATACCAACCAGCAATTGATGTCCACATGTAATGAGTATTGTTTTATAAGTTTTAACGGTAAAAATATTTCTTTCTAACGAACTTTGATGATGATGATGATGATGATTTAACTTTGTTGTGGATTAAGACTTAATTACAAGTTAGATTGCAATGCCCCATTGTAATCTATTAATCCACAGCAAAAAGTTAGTCTTGAATATATTTTTTGCCCATTTGAAACTGAAACGTTCTTTAAGTCTGCAAGCATAAGTGACACCTATTGGCATGACGACGTTTTCAAGCGCATTTTACTTATAAACACTTCTTGGTCTATTTATATAGAACAATATCTTAATACCAAATCTAGTTGTGGCGCCTTCCCACTATACACCAGATTATAAGATAATCAAATAAAAGAGAAACTTCTGAAAAAATGAGCTTAGCTCCACTGAAATATCGACCTACATCATTATCATCCACCGACTCCGGTTTGATTGGAGATGTTCATTATCTCAGTCATGATAATTCTTAAATACGACATACAAAGTTACCTTCAACACAAGCAACAGGATTTACCTTAGCACTGTATTTCAGTTGATATCATAATTTATTATATTATCTTCTTAATCCATAAAATAAAACCATGTAATAAAAATCATAATACACACGTGTAATATCGACAATCGTTCCCGCGACTTTGATTTCCCGCGCGCGACATCCCAATGTGCTCGCGTGTTATGACGTGTACGTGATCTCTGTGTATTGCGAAAGCAATAATGTAAAGCATTATCTAAAGACATATTATATAATATGGATTTTATAACCTCAACATCTGGTCTCTATATTGCGCTCGTTAGTATGGTGAATACTGAGACTTGAAATAAGTAACGTTTTCATTGTGAACATTAAAGTTAATTTTAGTGGTATGGTTATACAACGATATCTAGATAGATCTACACCTTGATATTGCCACTGCACATGTACCAATCTGTTCGATTTTAACATTCCACGGCAACAGGTGGGTTAATGATGGCTTAACGACAAAACAGTACTTACCGTTTAAATACACGTATGTATGCAATCGAAATCCTAACGATTGGCGTATGCTGGATGCAACAAACGCATACAGTAGCGGGATCTACTGTTATCCTATACCTGGATGATTACGTTTCATTTGACGCTCGTAAAGTGTGACGTTTTTTGTACATTACGTCACTATAACGTCACAATATAAATATAATTACGTCATCTAAACAATGACATCAGCAATATGAATATGACGTATACACACATATATGTGTGTGTATTGAATTCACGCAGATGTTCATGACGCAATGATAATACAACAAGATGATATCACGAAAATCAACGTCGTTTTTGGCGGAAATGACATCATTTGTAACCATCATGGCATGAGGAGGGAAAGTTCGCAAGTCAAGTGTAACATAAAACGTTTTGCGGACCGTTTCGCCGGGACACGTTTACGCCGAAACTCTTTTCCAAAGTTGCGTCATTTTTACGCGAAACTGAACTGAAGCGATCTCATCTCCGATGGAAAAAACTGTTCTACAGCGGAGACGTTAAATGTTCAGCGGAGACGTTAAATGGGCTACCACGTGGTGTACTGGCGAATCCCATTTTAGGTAAGACGGTAAAAGACAAAAACTCGATTTCTAAATAACAAAATCAAAACAATGAAATCCATTCGTAAAAGAAGCAAGTTATTAGAACTGCGTCTTACAAACGGGATAAAAACACCAAATTCTCAGTAAAATGCATTTTTAAATTTAATTAAATTTAACGGTGGGCGTTTGGTTAAAATAGTTCAGACTTATATATTTATACCCCCGCTTAAAAAGTGGGGGGTATATAGTGATAGGGGTGTCCGTCCGTGTGTCCGTCCTTCCGTTACACCTTAGGGTACCTATCTCTTATCCGCAACTCCCTCTAAACCCTTCAATGAATTTTCATGAAACTTTCACACAAGCTGTGATATAATGTAGCTGTGCACCTCCTATTTAAAAATTTGATCCAATGAATTTTTTAGAGCGGGGGGTATTTTGTGAGCTTGTGGCTCACAGTTTTTCTAGTTATAATATAGTTTGAAAACATTGTGTACTAGTAAAATTATCAAAGGGTTTATCATAAACACAAATTTTGTTGTATATTTACTAAATATTTGACCTGTGGCCTTGTGAATAACATAGGACTGTGAAGTGTCAGGGTTAACGGTTTCCCGCAAAAACATCATTGCCAATTGTATTTCTTAATTCTATATATAACTTGAACTAAAAAATTATACTTTTACACTAACAAAGAGGTATGGCGGGTTTGATAGGCGCTTTTCACATTGCCCCCCTGCTTGAATGGATGAATGACGTAACGATGTATTTTTAAACACCTGAGGATTTCGAGTTCTATTATTAGACCAGGTCGCTTCGTTTGTGTAAACTTGTTTTTCCTTGAAGAGCCGAAGATATTGAACAAACCTTAACATCCATAATCTTCATTCTTCATCTTTATACAATAAACAGAAAAACTTGAAACAATAAAGTATTAACTAACACCACGCTTCACTAAGAATTCACGGGTAATGTCTGTAGATTAATCACTGTTAAGTGTATAAAAATGTAACCTGGCTTGATCTGCTAGTTGTGCTTTGAAACAAGATAACGCTTATTTTTAAAAACTAATATTTGTAAAGGAAAATTTTACAATAGTATTTTATAAAGATAAAAATAAAAAATATAATAAGAAGAAGAATAAATAAAAAGATATCCCGGATGGGATTCGAAACCATGCCGTACATGTTGCAAAGCGTCCTCGCTACTCACTGAGCTAACCACAGCAGTTAGTGCCAACCGTGTTAAAATACAACATCACTTATATGTGCAGTGGTCAGTTTAAATTTTCCCTAATTTTCAAAAATTGACCATTTTCTCCTAAGAGGACCAATTTTTTGAAAACTCGTAATGATTGCATTTTGAAAATATTTTCAGAAACAATAACATAAAAAATGGTCTTCCGAGGAGAACACTTTGATAATAATTATCAAAGACGGGAAAACCCGCTAATTTTTCATATTTTAGCATAATTTAGCACAAAGACGAGCTTACTAAGAAAAATACAAGTAAAATAGACCTTTGTTCGAGCCAAAATCTGAAAGTCCACATAAAATACTGCTGCTTTATTATTTAAGTGCAAGAATATTTAGACTTTTATTTTTCAAAAACCAAAACGGTCCATTTAGGACAAAATCTCATCAAACCCGCCATACCTCTTTACGATCACTTTAATAATGAATAATAATAATAATTGGACTACTATCTCAAACGTGGGTGTTAAGCCGTATAACGTCATAATACCGTTGTACAACCCCCGCCGATTCCAGACGCTGACCAAATAGTTACAGTACCCACGGAAGTTACCGGCGCGCGATGATTTTTAAAATTTCAATAGATTTTTTAAAAGGGCTGTATGCAACAGTTCCATGCAAATCACAAATGAAAGAGATAGCTGAACAGTACAAGAAAAGACTAACACATATTGGTACCATTGATTATAAAACTTTGGACATTCATCGGAGTTCTGGATTATCGTGGCTATGATCTGATGATAGATAATTCTACCATCCAAGGTTAAGGACCATAAATACTATCATCAGATTGACCAATTCGACGGATTTATCCGTTTTTGATGGATTTGTACCACAATAACAGATAAACAGACGGATAAAACGAAAAGGTCAAATTGGAAGGATTTCTCCCTTTTTGACAGTTTTTTTTTTAATTTGGACTTTTCGTGTGGAAATTTCAAAATCAAACTGGCACTTAACGATAATAAAGATCCTATATGGCAACTTTGCGCACTAAAAATGTACAGATCTTGGCAAATAAATAAATTTGATTTTATGTAATGAGGTAGTTGCAACTTATACCCATGCCGAAGCCCTCGTTGAAGGTTCAATAAGCATTACATCGGACCATCGTAGAGCCATATCAAACGCTACACAGACTACTTAACTCAACAGCAGTGTCACCGACTTGGAACAAAGCCATGGATCATTGCTTGCAATATTACGGGTTTCTTTTAGACAAAAGATTGTCGGACTTTACTCAATGTGTGCAAACAGATAACATTGATGTATTTAACGGTCGTTTGGTACAAATCCTGATTGATGATATAGCAAATGAAGTAATCCCGAAATCAACATTTAATCCTCATACAAAGCCGCATTGGACTCAAGAAGTGAAAAGAGCTCACAACTACCAAAGGTCTAAACGTCGTATTTGGGTACTAGATGGTAAACCACGAGGCAAGCAATTCCAGTCTTATGTTGAATACAAAGCAGCAAAGCGGGATTTCAGAAATATATTAGATCAAGAAGCGCAAGCTTATTATGATAATGCCCTATATGAAATTGATAATGCTGCAGAGTGCGATATTCGATTATTTTGGCGGCTTATACGTAAATTAAAGCTGAGAACATCTAGACTGTATCCTGAGATAATATATAAAGAAAACACATACAATGATCCAGATGCCCGAACATTTGCTGAATACTATCATGATCTGTAAAACCCTGGAAATGAGAACAGTCACGATTCAAATTTTGAAACTATCGTTAATGAACAATATAAAAGTATCATTGAAGTAACGAGGTCTTACCTGGAGGCAATATTCAACAAGCAGAAGTTACAATAGCAGTAAATGAACTAAAGACAAAGAAAGCTCCTGGCCACGATAAGGTTCATTCAGAACATGTAAAAACGGTGGTCAACAACTTTTATGTGTACTTACAGACCTTTTCAATCGTATTGTTTCTGAAGGAAGGGTACCATCAAACTGGAAACGTGGGAATTTAGTATCATTTTTCAAAGGAGGAACCAAGAAAAAAACTTCTCCGGAAAATTACAGGCCAATCGCGCTTCTACCAACCTTTGAAAAATATTCGAAAAGGTTTTAATGTCGCGTCTAAAAAACGTAACCTTTATAAAACTTTTCCCTGTAATCAACAACAAGGGTTTCAGTCCGGTCTAAGTTGTCTAATAGCTACCTACTAACTTTTAGTATCTAAAAATGCAGCGTAGACTTTGCTATGGAGTTCTGTGTTAGTTGATCTTATCATTGAATTAAATGACTCTAATTTAGGTGTGAAAATTCACGACACAAACTGTGGTAACCCCAGCTTTGCTGATGATCTAACATGCATCAGCTCAAGTCCTAAAGGTTTACAGGGTATGCTAAACTTGGCTTATTACTATGCAAACAAATGGCGATGATTTATGTATATAATGTTGAAAAATCAGCTGTGTTGGTGTATGGTCTGACAGGGAGATCCTATGATATTCTTGACTTAACCTGGTATATGAATACTGCGCCTATCTACAAAGACTATACTCATTTAGGAATTGAACAAAATGTGTTTTTTCAAAAGTATTCGAAGGACCCAGGGACAATGTGACAAAGGACGAAAAGCATATTTCGCAATATCAGGAGTGGGAAAGAGTGAAATCAGCCCAAAGGTGCTGGCTGATTTATATATAAAAGTTGTTACACCCACGGTGCTATACGAAGCTGGGCTGGGTAACTCGAAGCTCTCTTAGCAGTTACGAACACTTAACTCCGTTGTGTTATATAGGCATTAAGTGTTCGTAACTGCTAAGAGAGCTTCGAGTTACCCAGCCCTGAACTTTGGAACTCTTTAAAAACCTTTACATACTTTTCAACATTTCATCGCCAAAAATATCGAAGATTTTCCACAGCGCACACGGTCAGACATGTGCGAGAGCATGCTTGGACTTTCAAGACTAATTTCTGAAGTAGAAAAACGTAAACTTTACTTTCTTCAAAAGCTATGTACGTTAAGTTTCAGAACCTTAACAAAACAAGTCTTCATCCGCCGCCTATACTTTTTCTGTGAAAACCACAAAGGGACCCAAAAAGGGTATATATACGAGATATTTTTGAAAATCTACATAAGTATTCTCTCCTGGACTATGTAGTTGACTTTATCAATCACCATACAATTCCCGACAGGCGAACTTGGAAGACAATTGTTAATATTGCAATAAGAGATCGCGAGAAACTGGAATGGACGTCGAGGGTATCTCAAGATAATGATTTTACAAGATTTAATAAATTACACTCGGACATTGCTACAGCTTCAGTTTGGAATTTTCCTACAGTGCAGAATTAGCATTATCGCGACACACAGCTAAATTATGGGTTTTGCCAAATTATAAAGTTGAACAGTTTTGTACAGTTTGTAATAATGTTTTCACAGATATGTATGTACATCTTATATGTCATTGTCTGTGTATAAATGACATTCGTCAGCTGTTTTTCGACGCAGTTTTAGACAAATTTGGAGTATATTCACACTGAGCAGAACTTCTTAATGCCACTGACGAAGAATTCTATTGTTACCTGCTAGGCGTACCATTGGCTGCAACCCAAAACAGCAAAATGCAACATGGCTTTACAAAAATCGCCTATAATTTCTTAAGAATTGCTTCTGCGGTCTATATAGTATAAGACATGTTTAAGCGCTCTGACAGACCATAAATACACATTATCATAATTTAATTGTTTATATTTATGCTACTTTGTGCACTTTAAATTGTATTAACTTAAATCACTGTGTTGTACATATGTTAATCATGTAAATATATTGTCTCTTTTAAAGAGGAAATAAAGAATGAATGAATGAATGACAAACAGGTAACGTACGTGTATCTAAAAGTTTGAAAAAACAACTATCTGCAAACCGAGTCACAAATTCACAATGAATATTAAGACATAACAGGTAAGAGTCCCGTCCTCATTCATAAAACCAATCCAAATTTACTATATAAAAACCCAAGTTTCAGTCACAGGGGCCAGTTTCGTGATAAAAAAAATACCCATAAGTATCAGAGTATGTAGCGGTCTGGGTAGCTCAGTGGTAGAGCACTCGGTTTTAGTGCGGGAGGTCCCGGGTTCGATCCCCGACCCTGCATTTTTCTCTTTCCTGTTACATTTAGGGGCTCGTCCGATCCTGGGAAGTGGCCGACCAGCAGGTTGGTCCCAGGGTGAAACCTGGTGGTTTCGATTCAAGGGAGTTGAATCAAAAAAAAAAAAAAAAAAAAAAAAGGAAGGGAAGAATCAACGTAGCGGTCTGAGTAGATCAGTGGTAGAGCAAACGCGCTTATAGTGCGGGAGGTCCCGGGTTCGATTCCCGGTACGACCCTGCATTTTTCTCTTTCCTGTTACAAGTATATTAAAAAAAGAGTACTTTCTATATACTTAATTATGTTGTTTTTTTTTTCGTTTATTATGAAACTGGCCCGGGTGTGGTATCAGTGCCATGATAGGTCGCTACCTTTTTTTGAATAATAATAATCACTTCTTAAAAGTTCATTTTATTTCTTTGAAGAGCTATAGTTTATTTTCCCAGCTTTGGCTAATGTTAATCTGCATATTTCCAGATTATGTAAAATTGTTGATCCAGCTAATGTGTCATCCACATGGTGTTAATCACGTATTTAGTAACGATCACGTGATATAAGATAGACTATTCCACGATCTAATGTTTACAAATGTAATAATTTCAAAATAAATCAGGGTTTGGATCCCCTAGAAAACTAATTCTGATATTTTTCTCTCTATTTTATGAAATAAATGTGCATATTTCCGTAAAAGTACAGTAAGAGCTTATTTTTATTAGCTAAACCTGCCACACCCACTGATGGAAGAATCCACTTTGCTTCATGTTTAGGTCATGTGACGAATATTTCATTCAGCGGTGTGGTTGTGAAAACGAATGGGTCAGGTGTTTCACCTTACGTTCGCATTAGCGTGTTTTCAGCGTAATTAGCAAAACAACAGGTAAAGTTACAAAAATATTAAATTAGAACATTTTAGGATTATGATAACACCGTGCATTACACGTGTGGATATGTTATGATTTCCATTCTTGTTTACGTGCTTCATAACACGGAAATGTAAATGCATTTGATTGACACTAATTTACTTAAAAGATTTATTAGTGAAAATAAATCCATCATTCATGATAGTGATTACAGCTGTTGTTACTTCAGGTAAAACTGCAATCAGATGGAGAGAAGTTTGAGGTGATGTTAAAAAGGTGGTGTGTGTGTGTGTGGGGGGGGGGGGGGGGGGTGACATGTGAGCAGTTCATTCATGCATTAAACGGGTCTTTCTACAGACACTTTAACCTTTATTTATACATGTGGACGTTGAACAGGTCAGTGGTCACAAACGTTTGTAATAATTGCCATTAAAGGTACATTATTATATATCATTGGGCCATATGTAACTTGCAAAAACCCTGTTTAATAACATTCGCCCTTCAAAGGTGTAATAATTTGTTTTTTTTCCTTGACTTCAATGTTGTATTCTCCACTGTTCTGTTTGACTTGTGTACATTGTCACCATGTTTGTTTATTTAACAACGCTATCGCAATTTGGGCACATGACATTTGATCGAGAATTAAAAAACCCATAGTGAACATTTGAGCGACTACTTCAGTGGACATTTGAGCGACTACTTCAGTGGACATTTGAGCGAAGGTTTAAAAAAATTACCTGTATTTTACGATGGACATTTGAGTGACAGTTTAAATCTACTTTCTGCTCCAATATGAAGGGTAGAGAGAGAAAAGGCTGTATATTTGCGAGGATTTTATCAGAAATATGCATATAGTGAAGTCAATCGCAACAGATTTAAATGTACCATGGAATTAAAATATCAGGCTAGATATGTTATTTTACTTTAACCTTTATCTAGGTTTCATAAATTTAAAATAATTCGTAGCCTTTCCAATATTTGTGAAAATATAGTCCTTTTTAAAGTATTTTTCCACAAATTTGTTAAAATAGGTTACTTTTTGAAATTAGTAGCCAATGGCAATTTTGGCTACCAGAAATGGAAACAGCTTTATCCTGTAAATTATCAAGTTTTAAGTTTTATGAAATGTAGTGCTAGACTGTTAATGAATTTTATAAATTTTAATTTGGTGCTTTTACCCTGCTTAAAATCCTACATCCGCATCCCCAATGGTGAGCAGAGGACAAGAAAAATGGTTGGAATTTCGCTCAAATGGGTTAACATTCTGTCGCTCAATGTCCATTACTTCGTTGCTCAAACCTCTGTTTATTTTCGCTCTTTTGTCCAAACCTCTGTTTATTTTGCTCTTTTGTCCTATGCTTTTGCTCCAATGTCCAACGTCACACAATATAACAGACAGGAGAAAAAATGCAGGGTCAGACAGGAACTCCAACCCGGGACTTCCTGCACTATAGTCGCATGTTTTACCACTGAGCTACCCAAATTGCTACATTGCTTCCCTGTTATTTTGAGTTTCCCACAGTCTCAATTGGGAAATCTCCGACAAATTCTCTGGGATGTACTTTATATGGACCATATTTGCCAGTCCACCGTTTCCAAGAGCCACAATGGCCACCAGACTGTAACAGTGAAGAGAAAAATGCAAGCTCAGATCTGGCCTCGAACCCGGGACCTCCCGCACTATAGGTGAGTGCTCTACCACTGAGCTACCCAGACGGCTACAATACAAATAGCTTTCCTTTTACCGCTAAATGTTGCATGCATTTATGCACCCCAGCAGATTTCTAAAAACATAATTCAATGTGCCCTTTCTAGTTAACATAACCAATCTCTGTGTGAGAAATTTATTTAAAGCCATAAAAGAGTGATAAAATGGAATGAAAAAGGCGTAATTTGCAAACTTCTGAAAAACTCTTTTATAAGGAATCTATAGTATCAAATTATTGAAAATTACAATAAAAAGGACTACGTTTTAGCATATTTTGGAAATTTTACTACTGATAATTTAAAATTGTGGAAACCTAGAATATGATGGCAGTTAGTTTTAGTAATCAGTGGTTTTGTTTACCTACTGAATAAAGGTAGTTCCCTTTTGGGAAAAATGGTCAAAATTGACCACTAAAATTCTCAAAACAATCGTGATATATTAGCAAATTAAATCTATTTGTCCTTACCACAAAACTCACTTAGATATTGTCACAATATAACATGTTTGAAATTAGAATCCTAAGCTACTGCAAGCACGTCTTTTTGTAGTTTACTGTACTTCAGCACTTCAAATTTTCCGAATTTAAAAGGCAAAGGTAGTTTTTAAAAACTTAACAAAATCACTAGTAATAAATTATTAAAAATTCTAATATATTGTATTTACTAGGGCAATGTAACTTCATGATAAATTATTGTTTCTGTGATTGAGATTTAAACCCACACCCTACGTAATCAAATCTACTAGGTAGACTTATTATCTACTCTATTGTACCTGCTTCAATAATGTACATTGTATTGCTTGAACTAAGTCAAATTTTAACAAGTCCTTGTCTTGATAATAAATTTCAACATTTTCAATTATTGGTATCATATACAGGAAATGGTAATCAGTTCTTTCCAAAAGTTTTTGTCTTTGACTGTCAGACCGGCTGTTTTTTCAAATACTGAATTATGCATCATGTAAAATCAACAAAATTAATAAAAGTTTAAAAAAAGCATATCTAGTAAACAAGTTACAACACACATTATATATGTCACATGTGTTGACTACTGCCATACTTGATTTCACAATTTTCATTTATATTTGCTAGAAAGAAATCTGTGTTAAGTATTATATTAAGAATATAATGCCTGTCAAATTGTTACCTGAGGGCAGGTGTATAAAATATTATTGACAGGATGTTACATAACCTTGTCAAAGAACAGTTTAAAAACCAATATGTGATAAAATAATTGATTTTATAATCTAGCTATATATATATATACTACTGGTATATATCATTCAGACTATAGTAGCTTTACAATAAATCACTTAGACAAGTTACAGTACAGACTAAATCCACAACTCATCTTGTCCCCTTGTTACCTATGTCAGCAGCTATCTGTGTATTTCTCGAGGAATTTTTTAGTTGTTAGTTATCTATATCTCTATCACTCAGCAATCTGGCTTCAACTTCTTTTTGTTAGCTCAGTGTTAAACTTTTGACAGATCTTGCCTCCTGTACTGTATTCATAGTGTCAATCAGACAAGCTAGAGGGCGAGTCAGTAACCAGCCTATCCCATTCCTAATTTGTCCGACACAGTCATGATTTTCTTGCCTTGCTTTTTCTTGCCTTGTTTCAATACCTGTTTTATACCTGGATACAAAATTGCACATATATAGAGTCATTCCTTAAGGTAGTTCCATACTATGGTGACGTCGTCGTTTTGTGCGTACGGTCGAAATGTCAGATTTGACGTCTTTTTTATCTATGACGTCACGAATGTGTGGTTTTCGGCGCCTACAGAATTATGGCGGGAACGCTGTTATGCTATCATTCAGTAGAATAATTTTCTGCATTTGCAATAGATTAAAATTCACAAATTCAATTCTGTGCACTATTTTTAAGAAGAAAATGTATATTGTACATAACGGAAATTATGTAGATCTACACTGTTGAGAGTACTATATTCTAAATAAGTGAAAGATCTGAGTACATTGTTTAAATTGTGAAGACGGCATTTTAAATGCCGCTTTATGTTTGTTTTTTTCGATGATTTTAAATACAAATAGTAGGACACAAACTGACGATTCTTCAATAAACATAATGATGATAATTTTTCTCAGTGTCAAATTTTAGCAGTTTGACTATGCTCTTGTATGCAATTTTATGAAAAAAGTAGCTTGACGACCCCCTATTTTTTGTTTCTGAAAATCAAACTTATATATTCTTGTGCAATATATGTGAAAATCAGGGGTTGTATTCGACTTAGTTTTTAAAAAAATCTACAAATTAACGAAAGGGTGTTACTTTTAGTTTTCCGGAAATTTAATGTTCTCTCTTGATAGGTGGCGCTGTAGAAAAATACCACGTGACCGGAAGTAAAATTCTATTGGTCCAAATAATCTTCATGACATAATGGTTAATTTAGATGCAAGAGACTTTTGGTTTCTAAGCATGACAAAAAATTATTAAAGCTTATTTGTTGATAACAGTAGTTATACTTTGATCATTTATGTCGTGAAAATGGACACTAGGTGGCGCTTCAGAACTTCTTAAGCTAGTCGAATACCTGCCCTGAAATTTTGGCATGTTGAACGGTTTATGCCCATATACAACATATCAAAATTTCAATATGTGTTTTCAAGCGATTTGTAAAGTATGGAACTACCTTAAGAAGATAATTCAATGTCAAACATTGCTAGTGATGCAAAGGCATGCGTTTCATCATAAGATGATTCTTTACCTGTATTTAAAAGGTAAAACTGTCAAGGTGTTAGCCAGTGCTTATTGGTTTAATGCTCAATGTTAAATTCTTGGTAGAGGAATTCAAACAGGTAGATGTAGCCAGGTCTGGATGCCCACTGGATGCCAAAGACGAAGAAATGTGTAACAAAGTTCGGAATCTAGTCAGGGATTTTTCTGGCCTTTTTGGGAAAAGGACCTTGGGATGAAATTGGGATAAAATACTTGACAAACACATGATTTTGGGAAAAATCATGACAACATGTTAGACATTCTAGACCGTTTTAATATTGGTAATTGAACAAATTATTCCAGTTTTTCAGCAGAATAGCTCTGTCTTTTTTGTCTCTATTAGTATTAGTTCCTGGGGTCCTTCCATGCTAATTCTCATGATTGATATGGTTAATATCGAGTAAAATCATTATCAGAAGAAGATAACTTTTGTTGGATTATGAGCCTACTGTAGGAACCACTGTGGCTGTGACAGTGAAATTCTCTTTATATCCATAGAAAATCAAATAAATTTGAATAAAGATCAATATTTTTCACTTACTTGTACCTAGTCGTAACAGGAAATTTGTATGCGCATCCGCGATTAGCCCATAATATATATATGCATAGGGAAAAACGTTGGTGCTATGGGGATTTAACATGTTGAAAAACCATGCAAATGGCGGCTTCTGTTGCGCATATGACGTAAAACGTCACCAAGGACATCACTTCCGGTGTAACCATCGTCATTTTCGCATGTGTAAAATCCCCATACCGCCAACATTTTCCTTTTTACAGACATACTTTATGACAATAGCGGATGCGCATACAGATTCCTGTAACGACTAGGTACAAGTAAGTGAAAAATATCAAACTTTATTCAAATTTATTTGATTTTCTATGGATATAAAGAGAATTTCACTGTCACAGTCACAGTGGTTCCTACAGTAATGTTGATAATCTTTTTATCAAAAGGTGAATTTCAACCAGAAATAAGTTACCCGGTAATAAAAAAGATCACAATGTATCATTCGGGCAAGAAATACAATGTATGATGTCTGACAAGCTTTGCAGTGTATAATTTTTGTTATAACAACCTATAAGAGGATACATATATATATATGAAGGGGTATTTCTCCTACTCACTAATTCACTAACTACCCGGTAAGTCATTAAATACTTGTAGTTTAAAATCATTTGATGATGATTTTTAAAATGGTGATTAAATGGGGTATGTTTTTAATTAAAATTTAAATCTAAACTCCCACTTTCCAGGTAAGAAAATTTAAAGGTTAGTTAATCCTCTTTACTAAAGTCACATAATTAATTAAAAAAACGTGTCTTGTTGGAAGTGGGAGTAGCAGGAATATTATTTTTTCAAAAAGCGGGAATAGGAGGAATGAACCAGATGACGTCCAGACATCGAGCAACCCTTTCTATATTACAACAGCTCATAGTCACATGGACTTCGTAACAAACAACAGACATTACAACTATTACGTGGAATTTTCCATGTGTAAGTGTCTTGTTTGTAAATAAAACTATCAACCTGTATATTATATTTAAGTCACATGTTTACACAGTGATTGACGGCAAGTACTTGTAATTTGTACTGTTAAGTTAGTCAGGTTTAAAAATAAGGATTATATACAACATTTACTGGTATCTTTTTATTTAGGTTATCAGTCTTAATTCTGTAATCATCATCATATGTTTACAAACATCAAGTATCAGTATAAAAGACAATAAAGATAATAACCAAGACTCTCGCTGGGTCGTTTTTGGGGTCGATATACTGCTCCATTCACAATTCAAAGTCTAATGGCTGTTTTTCATAATTTTGGAAATTTCAGCTGTAAAACATTCGAAGTTTTCTGTCACTTTTCCTTATTTTGATTGTGATGCTTATTGTCATAATTTAGAGGGTCCCGGTGCCATTCACAAAATAATTAGAGAGAGCCCTGGACTTACAGTTTTACCAGCCTGAACATATCCCAGACTGGCCTAGACACAGTTTTACCAGCCTGAACATATCCCAGACTGGCCTAGACACAGTTTTACCAGCCTGAACTTATCCCAGACTGGCCTAGACACAGTTTTACCAGCCTGAACATATCCCAGACTGGCCTAGACACAGTTTTACCAGCCTGAACTTATCCCAGACTGGCCTAGACACAGTTTTACCAGCCTGAACATATCCCAGACTGGCCTAGACACAGTTTTACCAGCCTGAACATATCCCAGACTGGCCTAGACACAGTTTTACCAGCCTGAACTTATCCCAGACCGGCCTAGACACAGTTTTACCAGCCTGAACATATCCCAGACTGGCCTAGACACAGTTTTACCAGACCGGCCTAGACACAGTTTTACCAGCCTGAACATATCCCAGACTGGCCTAGACACAGTTTTACCAGCCTGAACATATCCCAGACTGGCCTAGACAGTTTTACCAGCCTGAACATATCCCAGACTGGCCTAGACACAGTTTTACCAGCCTGAACATATCCCAGTCTGGCCTAGACCACATGATCTCAAAATTTTACAGGAAAACCTGCATGTTCCAGACCACATGTCCTTCAAATGTCACTGGGAAAACCTGCAGCTCCTAGACCACATGTCCTTCAAATGTCACTGGGAAAACCTGCAGCTCCTAGACCACATGTCCTTCAAATGTCACGGGGAAAACCTGCAGTTCCTAGACCACATGTCCTTCAAATGTCACGGGGAAAACCTGCAGTTCCTAGACCACATGTCCTTCAAATGTCACGGGGAAAACCTGCAGTTCCTAGACCACATGTCCTTCAAATGTCATGGGGGAAAACCTGCAGCTCCTAGACCACATGTCCTTCAAATGTCACGGGGAAAACCTGCAGTTCCTAGACCACATGTCCTTCAAATGTCACGGGGAAAACCTGCAGTTCCTAGACCACATGCTGTCCAAATGTAATGTGGAAACAGGGATTTATCAAGGGCCTATTTAGGGCCGAAATTCGCCTCATTCCCAATGGAAAAAACGTTGATTTTTTCCCAAAATCAGCTGAGGAAATTCCCAATTAGAAAATTGTGTTGTTTTTATACAAAAACGAAAGTAAATTATGTGAAAATGAGTCAAAATGCAATGATAACAAAGTAGAACATCAAGTTAAATTAAAAACTGATAAACACTTAGCGGCAGAAAAAGATTATTCTGATTTAGAGCTGAAGTCGGCCCATGAATTTGGCTGCTTTTCTCAATCTGCAATAAACTCAATAAATTATAAGCATTAGGTTTAATCATAAATGACATGTCGAAGTTCTCCCAAAATGAGCAAAAAGTTGATCAATTTTCCCAATTTGTAGTTTAGGGCCTTTTCCCAAAAGACCCTGATAAATCCCTGGGAAACCTATATGTCCCAGAACAGATGTCCTTTAAATGTCACGGGGGGAACCTGCAGGTCCTAGACCACATGCTGTCCAAATGCATTGGTCTTCAATTGAGTCTAAATGTAACAGAAAGCTTTAAGGGAAAACATTGACTGGGACTCAAAGCCAAACTCTTTGGATCCCACACTATAGACAGGTTACTTGGACCCGAGCTGCCCAGGTGACTGTTAAAATACTTGCTATTTGTACTATGAATGTTTCACCAAGAATAGAAAACGTAACATATTCTTTCACTAAAAATGTATCACCAAGAATATGATCCTGTTACAGGCTAATGGTCTTATGCTATAAAGTAAAACATGGTCATAACAGGGGTTAAGCTTCATCCCTGCATAATGTCATTTTTTCACTTCGCTTATTGTCACAGTATTTTAAATCTGACAGTCTTTTTTCTTTTATGGTGTTCTCCAACATTTTATCACCAAAATATACTGGTAAACCATATATCATATACTATATGGACTTTGTTGGTATCAACCATATATATATGGACTATGCTGTATTGGTTTATAGACTTCTGTATATCAGTATATGGCTAGGTGAGTTGTGATGCTGTATTAGTATATAGACTTCTGTATATCAGTATATGGCTAGGTGAGTTGTGATGCTGTGTTGGTATATAGACTTCTGTATATCAGTATATAGCTAGGTGAGTTGTGATGCTGTGTTGGTATATAGACTTCTGTATATCAGTATATGGCTAGGTGAGTTGTGATGCTGTGTTGGTATATAGACTTCTGTATATCAGTATATGGCAAGGTGAGTTGTGATGCTGTGTTGGTATATAGACTTCTGTATATCAGTATATGGCAAGGTGAGTTGTGATGCTGTGTTGGTATATAGACTTCTGTATATCAGTATATGGCAAGGTGAGTTGTGATGCTGTGTTGGTATATAGACTTCTGTATATCAGTATATGGCTAGGTGAGTTGTGATGCTGTGTTGGTATATAGACTTCTGTATATCAGTATATGGCTAGGTGAGTTGTGATGCTGTGTTGGTATATAGACTTCTGTATATCAGTATATGGCTAGGTGAGTTGTGATGCTGTATTGGTATATAGACTTATGTATATCAGTATATGGCTAGGTGAGTTGTGATGCTGTATTGGTATATAAATTTTTGTATATCAGTATATGGCTAGGTGAGTTGTGATGCTGTGTTGGTATAAGACTTCTGTATATCAGTATATGGCTAGGTGAGTTGTGACGCTGTGTTGGTATATAGACTTCTGTATATCAGTATATGGCTAGGTGAGTTGTGATGCTGTATTGGTATATAACTTTGTATATCAGTATATGGCTAGGTGAGTTGTGATGCTGTGTTGGTATATAGACTTCTGTATATCAGTATATGGCTAGGTGAGTTGTGATGCTGTGTTGGTATATAGACTTCTGTATATCAGTATATGGCTAGGTGAGTTGTGATGCTGTGTTGGTATATAGACTTCTGTATATCAGTATATGGCTAGGTGAGTTGTGATGCTGTGTTGGTATATAGACTTCTGTATATCAGTATATGGCTAGGTGAGTTGTGATGCTGTGTTGGTATATAGACTTCTGTATATCAGTATATGGCTAGGTGAGTTGTGATGCTGTATTGGTATATAGACTTCTGTATATCAGTATATGGCTAGGTGAGTTGTGATGCTGTGTTGGTATATAGACTTCTGTATATCAGTATATGGCTAGGTGAGTTGTGATGCTGTGTTGGTATATAGACTTCTGTATATCAGTATATGGCTAGGTGAGTTGTGATGCTGTATTGGTATATAGACTTATGTATATCAGTATATGGCTAGGTGAGTTGTGATGCTGTATTGGTATATAAATTTTTGTATATCAGTATATGGCTAGGTGAGTTGTGATGCTGTGTTGGTATAAAGACTTCTGTATATCAGTATATGGCTAGGTGAGTTGTGACGCTGTGTTGGTATATAGACCTCTGTATATCAGTATATGGCTAGGTGAGTTGTGATGCTGTATTGGTATATAAATTTTTGTATATCAGTATATGGCTAGGTGAGTTGTGATGCTGTGTTGGAATATAGACTTCTGTATATCAGTATATGGCTAGGTGAGTTGTGATGCTGTGTTGGTATATAGACTTCTGTATATCAGTATATGGCTAGGTGAGTTGTGATGCTGTGTTGGTATATAGACTTCTGTATATCAGTATATGGCTAGGTGAGTTGTGATGCTGTGTTGGTATATAGACTTCTGTATATCAGTATATGGCTAGGTGAGTTGTGACGCTGTGTTGGTATATAGACTTCTGTATATCAGTATATGGCTAGGTGAGTTGTGATGCTGTATTGGTATATAGACTTCTGTATATCAGTATATGGCTAGGTGAGTTGTGATGCTGTGTTGGTATATAGACTTCTGTATATCAGTATATGGCTAGGTGAGTTGTGATGCTGTATTGGTATATAGAATTCTGTATATCAGTATATGGCTAGGTGAGTTGTGATGCTGTGTTGGTATATAGACTTCTGTATATCAGTATATGGCTAGGTGAGTTGTGATGCTGTGTTGGTATATAGACTTCTGTATATCAGTATATGGCTAGGTGAGTTGTGATGCTGTATTGGTATATAGACTTCTGTATATCAGTATATGGCTAGGTGAGTTGTGATGCTGTATTGGTATATAGACTTCTGTATATCAGTATATGGCTAGGTGAGTTGTGATGCTGTGTTGGTATATAGACTTCTGTATATCAGTATATGGCTAGGTGAATTGTTATGCTGTATTGGTATATAGACTTCTGTATATCAGTATATGGCTAGGCGAGTTGTGATGCTGTATTGGTATATAGACTTCTGTATATCAGTATATGGCTAGGTGAGTTGTGATACTGTGTTGGTATATAGACTTCTGTATATCAGTACATGTATATGGCTAGGTGAATTGTGATGCTGTATTGGTATATAGACTTCTGTATATCAGTATATGGCTAGGTGAGTTGTGATGCTGTATTGGTATATAGACTTCTGTATGTACGTGTATCAGTATATAGCTATGTGTTGTGATTACCTTGTATATGAAGTTTGTTGATAGCTATTGATGTGTATAAGTGCTGCAGTTAGTATTAGTGTATAATATTGTAAACCATCATCCTACATCATGTTTTTAATTTATAATATTGATTTTTCATCTTTTGTAGGGAATTGTATCGCTATATCAATTTGACATATCTGACCAGTAATTGACCACAACATGGGGAATTTTGGCGGACATGCCCTGCCAGGATCATTCTTCATATTGTTTGCAATATGGTGGACAATTCAGATATTCAACAGGTATTACACGTGTCGTCGTAGAAACTCACGCTTTGTGTCAACACCAACATATCCATGCAACTGTCTTTGTGGAAGATTTAAAGAATGGCCGATGGAACCGTTGATAAAATTATTCTTTGTAACGGTTGGTTTTACGCTGGAAATCATTACAGGATTTGCTGATGGTAAATTTACAGCACTTGGAAATGGTCAGCATGCTACCATGTTTTTCTTTTTTGGTTTAACAGGTGTAGTTGATTTATTAGTTTATTTTAAAGCCCCTGTGCCTAAGGATGCTGACTACGCCATATTTGCCATGGCATTGGGTGTTGAAGGCTTACTGTTTAAATTCCATCTTCATGGCAGAGAACCGCTGGATGTATTGGTCCACACGCTTTTAATTTATACAATTGGTGCTAACCTAATATCTGTGTTTGTAGAAATGCGATATCGTCACAATGTTCTGGCAGCATTGTCCAAAGCTTATTTTTTATTTGTTCAAGGTACCTGGTTTTGGCAAGTTGGTTTCATTTTATACAATCCTTTGCCAAATGCTGTGGAATGGGAACAGGACAACCATGAACAGTTAATGATAGCTACCATGTTTTTTGCATGGCATTGTGGGGTAGTGTTTTTACTCATGTTAGCAATAGGAGGACTTGTGGCATGCTTCCATAAAAGATTTGATGGTTTCTCAGATGATGATGTGTCCATGAAGCGGCTGATACACACGGGAGCCAATGGACAAACAATGATAGCATTGAATGATAGTGACAGTGAAGTCGAGTTTGAGAGTCCAGTCGTGCATTAAAACCAAATTACACATAATTATTTTAAACAGAAGTTGTAATTATTTATTAATGTAATTATTTATTAATGGCAAAGATTATTAATATTTTATGGATTATAAATTCTGTAAGGAATACTGTTGATTGTTACCATGGAAACTGAACATCAATTTTGACAGTGACAGAATTATAAAAAAAGAACTGTTTGTAAAAATTTTACTGTGAAGAACAAAAACTTTAAAAATATGATTTAACTATGAATTAAACCACCAATTAGTTGCTACTATATACACTCTTATATATTTATTTAGTTGAAACAAAAAGTAGAGCTTAATGTTTGAACTTTAATTTGTGACTATTTTATCTGCAAATTACACAAAATTCAAAACAGCACTGGCAGCACCTGTTGATCTTTTTGTGATAAAAATCTTTTTATAAATGATGTTACACTTCCACAATTGTACATTCTCTCTATTTCATTTACAAATGTATATATCAAACAATTATTTTGGCTGATCAGTATTTGATTTAGAAATCCTTCGACATGTTAAAATTCTGATTATTAAGTGTAAGGTCATGTAATATACTGTACATTCCATAAAAATATTGTTGTCCTACTGTCAGTTATAAAACTTGTACATATAATTGTCCATCCTATACCAGTGTGTTCTGATAATATGTGCTAAAAACTATCAAACTCATTTTATTTTATTTGTTTTTTTTTCATTTTAATGAGTAATGTTTTATCATCTTCCCATTTTATTTAGTTATAAACAACTTTTTGTACTCGTCTTTGTTCAGTTATCTTTCATGAAACAAAATTCTTAATTTTGTCCAAATATTTTTGTCTTCTAAATTTTATCCAAAAATCACAACAAATTCATAATGAAAATATAAAAACGTTCAAAATTCAGAAAAACTATTTTATACAAATTTCAAACAACTTTTTTAATGAGGGATTTTTGTTATTTCATTTTCTTAATTGACATATCGCAGACCATTTCTATTACGTTCCGACACTGGCCGCCATCACTGTACCAAAGCAGCATCATGGCAACTGATGACGTTTTAGTGTCAGTGACGTCATTAAACGGCATAATTCAGGTCAAGTTTTTTTTTTCTTTTTGGATGTAATTCAAGCATGCCGTGCCTTTGTCAAACATTGTGGGCGTGGTCGGCGATATTAACTAACTGTCTTTTAACCAGTATATAACCTAGTTGAACTGTCAATAATAATAAGTGTTAGTCCTTAGAACATATAGTACCAGATAGTAGTTAGTATTCATAGTAGTCAAAACATTAGAAATGCATTAAAGACTTGATAGCTTTGAAGTTCTATAGTTGTGTATTGCAAATTCAATTCTATAGTTGTGTATTGCAAATTCAATTCTATAGTT
The DNA here is from genome assembly GCA_021292105.1 of Anadara kagoshimensis. Lineage (NCBI taxonomy): Eukaryota > Metazoa > Mollusca > Bivalvia > Arcoida > Arcidae > Anadara > Anadara kagoshimensis. Next base: position 4,983,761 of record CM037865.1, read on the forward strand.
GTGTATTGCATATCATATTTATAATGTGTACTTAGTTTAATTAAGTTTTATGTTACACATTGTAACATTTTTTATTTATTTTTAATTGTTGAAAATATATTCACACACACACACACACACACACACACACACACACACACACACACTGTAGATACACTTGCTCAATAGATAAGATGAGGATACTTATTTACAGTTAAACTTTCTTATAGAAGTGCAGACATAGCTGATGTCACAATCAAACTTAATTACAAAGCGCTCAACAGATACGCAATCTCCATAAAAACTGTTTGTGAGTGAAACCAATAAGGGAAACAATTATGTCTTCAACCACTCAAAATTTGTAAATATGGTAAAACCAACCTTTTTTTCAGGAAATACAGTACAAAATATTTGCCAACATTTATAAAATCTAGCACACAGTAAACTTGCTTAGATATATTTCAAATTTAAAGGGGAAGAGGGAGACTCAAAACTTTTTATGAATGTAATCATGCAAAATAAAGAAAATACACATGTATATTGACTCAGTTCATAATGAATGTTACTTTGATCTCGATTTGGTTAGTACTTCATAACTTGCTTGGATCACTGGATGGTTCATAAAAAATCCTTGGATCACTTGATAGTTCACAAGGATTGTTTGGATCACTGGATGGTTCACAAAAATAGCTTGGATCACTGGTTGGTTCATAAGAATTGCTTGGTTTACTGGATGGTTTACAAGAATTGCTTTGGTTCACTTGATAGTTCATAAAAAATCCACGGATGACTTGATGGTTCACAAGGATTGTTTGGATCACTGGATGGTTCACAAAAATAGCTTGGATCACTGGTTGGTTCATAAGAATTGCTTGGTTCACTTGATGGTTCATAATTTCATGGTTCAATTTCTGCTTCACACGGATTGCTTGGTTCACTTTATGGTTCATAAAAATTTCATGGATCACTTGGTGGTTCGCATTAAGTGCTTGGATCACTAGGTGGTTCATAAGAATTGCTTGGTTCACTTGATGGTTTCATAGAAATTTAATGGTTCAATTGGTGCTTCACAAGAATTGCTTGGATCACTTTTGTTTTATATTTTGTTAAGCTTTAATTATGCAATACGTGTATTTTGAATAAGATTACATGAACATTTTGCTTGGATCAATCAGATAACACTACAATTCTCCTTAGATACCTTTACTCAGTGTATTGTTATTGTTATCAAGTTATCATGTGTGACCACATATAACTTAGATCACTTGGTTATATGGAGTTTTACTTGATTCACATTACATTATACACTACACTTGGTTATATGGAGTTTTACTTGATTCACATTACATTATACACTACACTTGGTTATATGGAGTTGTACTTGATTCACATTACATTATACACTACACTTGGTTATATGGAGTTTTACTTGATTCACATTACATTATACACTACACTTGGTTATATGGAGTTTTACTTGGTTCACATTACATTATACACTACACTTGGTTATATGGAGTTTTACTTGGTTCACATTACATTATACACTACACTTGGTTATATGGAGTTTTACTTGATTCACATTACATTATACACTACACTTGGTTATATGGAGTTAAGTGGTTCACATTACATTATACACTACACTTGGTTATATGGAGTTGTACTTGATTCACATTACATTATACACTACACTTGGTTATATGGAGTTTTACTTGATTCACATTACATTATACACTACACTTGGTTATATGGAGTTTTACTTGATTCACATTACATTATACACTACACTTGGTTATATGGAGTTTTACTTGATTCACATTACATTATACACTACACTTGGTTATATGGAGTTTTACTTGATTCACATTACATTATACATGTAGTGCAGTTGCTTCTTGGTTTGTGTGTGATGTTATTGCTTGGATCAATTGACATATCACCTAAATATCTTGTTTATCAAGATTGGTCACTTGGCCAACTTTGAAGCTAGTGTAGTTATGCTTGGATCTCTTGTACTGTAGTTATGCTTGGGTCACTTGGATTGTAGTTATGCATGGATCACTTTGTAGTTATGCTTGGATCACTTAGATTGTTTATCACATGTTGTGCTTGAATCACTTGGCTTTACTTATACACATCTTTATTTTTCATAATTTTAAGTGAAAAATTAGCAGTTTATATAAAGTAGTTGTGATCAGTCTATGGGTGCAGCTTACAGCAATGTGAAAATATAACATGTATATAATATCTCAATTTTATTACTCTGTTTAAGTTTTAAGTGCACAAAGCACAGACTCCTGTACATTTGTATCTTGTTTATTCAGAACTCGGCTTACAATAACGCAAACTTGTAAATTATTT